>NJDD01011868.1:2052-24598 GCA_002245505.1 Calephelis nemesis
GTTTATTGTTACAGGATTCGAACCCGAGACCTCATGCAGTCAAGTCCAACACCCGGACCGCTCGACCACAGAGGCGATCAGATCAGGCAGACTTTAGCAACTTGCTGTAGAATGTCCTATCAGTTGATAAATTTTTGTACATTTTAGTTAAAAAAAAGCATCTTCACGCCCATATCCCCGAAAGAGTAGGCAGAGGCACAACCAGGGCACCCACGTACACGTGTGACAGTTTACGGTAGATAGGGTTAAATTTATTAACATTTTAAAATTGTTTGTAAGTTATAATTCAAATTGTAACAAGAATAAAACTATTTGTTGTATGAATATTAAAACATTGTGTGTGAAAATTAAATAATCACTTTTAAAAATATTCAAATATTTGCACACCACGATGTGGTAGAATATGTTGGAAAGCTTAAATAATTTTGTAACAACTTCAACATACATATTCCGAAAATAAATATATTTTCTTTCTTTCACGACTAGCTGGAGACACTATGTCCCAGAATGTAATAGGTGGCAAGCCTATCGCCAAACGGGCACATTTCCAATCCCGAATCCATTTTACTACTATTGTACTCCATTGACTGTCACATCTTAGGGCAAAAATATTCAAGACTTTGCAATAAGATCGTGTTTTTGCGTTATAACATGTAATACTTTAAAATGGTATAGTAAGGATCTTCTAGTCGACTTGAAACAGTATACACAGAAAAATCTTTGAGAACCACTGAATTAGACGTTGCAAAATACAAGAAAAAAGTTGTGTGTGTACTTATGTACACGCGTTAGAAGTTATACTTCTTCGGCGTAATAAGATAAAAATCTTTTTAAAAATTTTATCTATTGTCTGATTTTACATTTGTAGACAAAATGACACCATAGAAATAAAGAAATATTGTGAATACAGTTGTCAGTTCTCAAGCAAACATACGTAGATGTCCTTACTTTTACTTTGTTGGTACCTTTTTTTGAAAAACTAAAATGTTATCTATAGCTAACTTCAACATGTCGGTTTTTCGTGACGGTGTGCGGGCGCATCGTAAAAATTTACCCTCATCATTTTTTCCTAACGCGCCAAAAGAAGTATAACTTCAAAAACTTTGAGAAACTTTTGTTGTCCTAAAATCTGCAAATTTGCATCACAGTCTTCAAGACTGTAATGCAAATTCAACTAATGTGATTGGCTCGTTTTCACTATTTCCATTTTGCCAATCTGTTAATTACTGTGAAAGCTTTCAGTTAAAATTGATAGGCGTTTCGGCCGTAGATAAAACAGTGAAGTAATAATTCATTAAAAATATTTGGGTGGTAAAATATTGTAACGTGCGAGCTTGGTTCCGTGTTTTATGTGATTTAGGAAGGAATTTTTTTAATTGCTAATCCTGGACTATGGGTAGAATTTTTATGTTCTCATATAACTAACAAGCACACGGTCCTACAAAGATTAAGAGATAAGATATTATATAATAAGAAAAGATACTCAGGGTATAACAATTTTGTGACTTTTAATTTTAATTGCAGAATCTCAACCAATGACTGAACTCGTTTACACTAAAAAGTTTTACTAAACTCGGTCTTGAATATGATCCGTGAAATCAACCCTAAGAGGCAGAAAGAAAAGAAGCTTATATAAACTACTAGCTGCCCGTTCCGGCTTCGCTCGGATGGTAATTTTTTTACCATAAATTGAGATACAAGCTATCCTATCTTTCAAGTTGGATCGAACTGCACATGGTGTGCGAATTTTATTATAATCGGTTAAGTGGTTTAGGAGTCCATTGAGGACAAACATTGTGACACGAGATTTATATATATTAAGATATTGATGTTCCTGTCGTTGTTGTCGTATCCGACATAACATTACGTAAATAACGAGCGTTAGTTTATTTGTCACTAATAACGTGACCATGACTAGGTAATAGAGTTTTGCTAAATTTAAACAGTTGTAATCGCCTCTGTGGTCTAGTGGTCCGGGTGTTGGACTTGACTGCATGAGGTCCTGGGTTCGAATCCCGGGTCGGCCTGCAAAAAAAATATTGGATTTTTCCAATTTTTAAAAAAAAATTTGGTCGGGATTGGAAATGTGCCCGGTTGGCGATAGGCTTGCCACCTATCACATTGTGGGACTTATGCCCGATTTCACCAAGAGCCCCTATATTTAGGGGACCTTTTAACGTGTTTTAGGGGACTGTTTTATATGGAAACAGTTCCATAAGTAACGTTAAAAGGTCCCCTAAAGTATAGGGGCTCTTGGTGAAATCGGGCATTAGTGTCTTCGGCTAGTCGGGGTGTCCTGGCTGTGCCTCTGCCTACCTCTTCGGGGATATGGGCGTGAAGATACTTATAAGGTAGAGTAGTTGGCAAAACTTACAAGGAATCAAATTCCAGCATCAGGTTTGTCACGCACTATCACCACCTATGCTTCCTTATATATATTGTAGGAGTAAAATTAAGTTCATATCATAATTTTATCATATTGTAATAAAGACTAGGTTAAACCTTGGAGTACTTCACAATATCATAATTACAACATCCGTATTACGTTGCCAGGAACCATCTTAATCACGTCAGCTTTCAAACAAAAAAATCTGCATGGAAATCGGTCCATCCGTTCAAATGTTATGGTAAGTATTCGTACTACAGGCAGATAGATATACACACAGACACATCAACCTTAAAACCTCTTTTTTTGTCGGGGTTTAATAAAAAGAGCTCTCACTTTTAGATGTTTATTATTAGTGTAATTTTAGATCGAGTTTCTCCAGTAGATGGATTACCAACGAAAGTTATCAAAGTTGCGGCGAAATAGCAAAACCGTTTAAACTGCCAGAACACCGAGCTCCACAATTAATCGCTGCATTCCACCATATATCAAGTTCCTCGTGAATAATCCCCTCAACTAACGCGATTGGTGAATTTTTCGAACTACAGATTTAAAAATCTGAATTGATTGGTAGATTTACTTAACATATGCTCCTGATTGGCTAACAAAATATTGTGAGAAAACGCAAAAAGATAAATTTTAAAGCAGCTTCCGCGACTTCGTCCGCGCGGATGTCGGTCTTCACGTGATAATACTGAAAAATTAAGATTTATTTTTTACATATTATTTCAGGGTAAAAAGTATCCCATTTTATGCCCAAAATAATAAGGTATAATTACCCATTTTATGCCCAAAAGTATACCAAGATTCATCGAAATCAAACCGTTAGTTTTCACGTGATGCATGAACGTTTTTGACGACGTTAAGACGAACATTTTTTTAATCACATTTAATCAGCTATTTATTTTTTCAATATTTTCAATGTACAGAATTGACACTTCTATAGATTTATCAGGTATATGTACTCGTACAGATAATATAATTTTTCGAATAAAGCCAACTTTCTTTCGGCGTAAAAGGCTACTTCGCGCTTATACCCTAAAGGCACAGTACAAATATAAATGTGTAAAGGGTTTTTTTATATGCAGACAGTGTCTCAGTGGTGAAACGCTCGCTGACCGCATTCGTGATAGTGAGATCCGAGAAAAAGTCGGATTAAAAGAAAGAATTAAAATGAGAAAGATCATGCTCCGCTGGTTCGATCTTGTGGAAAAAATCACAGGTTAAAAGATTGACAAAGCAGATATACAATGCAAATGTGGATGGATGTAGGTACCCTGGGAGACCTAGGTTAACATTCCACGATCAAATAGCACGGGTGTTATCCGAGGGTGGAGTCAAGAGTCTCCGAAACCGGCGGAGGAAGACAGGTAATCTACCACGATCATGATATTCCTTGCGTATGGATATTTCTGTGTGGATTTGTAGACATTTTCTGCCCAAACAAGGCGACTTGAACCTTCAAGTAGACACAGATGTAGCCTTTATTTTGCTTATTCCGCGTAAGCAGTGTAACTGTTGCAAATAGTCCTCCAAATGACACAGAATGTGACAAGTATAACTAACGTTTCCACCGCCCACCTCCGCGACCAGAACACGAATAAAGGAAGGGTTCGGGAAACAATATAAATTGTCATGTCTTTCGCATGTGACAACCCTCCCTAAAGTTCCTACCACCCACCTCCGCGACCAGATCACGAATAAAGGAAGGGTTCGGGAAACAATATAAATTGTCATGTCTTTCGCATGTGACAACCCTCCCTAAAGTTCCTACCACCCACCTCCGCGACCAGATCACGAATAAAGTCCGAATCAGGAAACGAAAGATACTAAGCAAGTCACATTAAAGTCAAGATCAAATATATAATATCAGATATATTTACTTGTCCATGAAATTCTGGCTCTATGCACCTGGCTTGTTGCCAGTCAACTGGCAAATAACTTTTCAACCAGTCTAGTTACGGAATATATCACTAACACCAATTAGTTTGTCAGTTGGATGCACCCGTAATATGCCTGGTACAGTTAGTTACTTTGATGCAGTAAGTATGCATCCATACTAATAGTATAAATTAGCCATGTCTGAAAATGCGGTTGCATGCTAGTTAAAACGAGTTTTTCAATCGCGTTTCCTGATCCTGTTGGAAATTCCGGGATAAAAAGTAGTGTATAATATGTTATAATATCCCTATCGTCTAGTGTAAGTATACTTCCATTCTAATAGTATAAACTAGCCTTGTCTACAAATTCGTTAGCATAAACGCGGTTTTTCTATCGAATTTCCTGATCCCGTTGGAAATTCCGGGATAAAAAGAAGTCTTTATGTTGCTTTATAATATCCCTATCATCTAAAGTAAGTATACTTCCATTCTAACAGTATAAACTAGCCTTGTCTACAAATTCATTAGCATAACGCGGTTTTTCTATCGAATTTCCTAATCCCGTTAGAAAGTCCGGGATAAAAAGTAGTCTTTATGTTGCCTTATGATATCTCTATCGTCTTGTGAAAGTCTTATTACAATGGTGGGAAAGGTGCCGTTTCAGAGACGAGTCTAATGAAAAAGAGAGTCTGATCATTATTTTAAAATCACAGATAGGCACTTTCATTTTATGTCAGTATATATTAAGTTGTGAAAGAAAGAATATCCGCTCCACGTAATTTTAATGTAATGGTTAATCCCATATTTTTAAATATATTGTTGTCGTGCCAAAGTTAATCAAATTCGGTTTTAGTGATGTAGCCGTGAAAGTATAATCCTAAAATAGAAAAAACAAAAAATCCGCATTGAAATCAGTTCACACCTACATACACACACCCACACACATACAGTTAATCGTTTTTCTTCGTCAATATCCCAATTCCACATTTTTATATAAGAGGAAAGCGTACTCTTAAAAACTTGCCTTGGCGCGTAAATCAATAATAGCCCTTGTGAAACGCAGACGAGTGTGAAATCAAAGCGGATAAAAATCGATTACTGCGGACGAAATAATTTAGTGTCATGTATACAACAGTATAACAACAGCTAAACAAATAATCTTGCCTTTATCATCAATTACCAACAATTTCTTTTATCTGTCTACGACTGCCTGCGGTTTAAGTGTTGGACTTGAATTCTTGAGGTCCCGGGTTCGATGCCCGGGACGGACAACAAAAAGAAAATGTGGTTTATCTAATTTTTTTAGGAAAACAATATTGCTCGGGATTGGATTTGTGCCAGGCTGCGATGGGCTTGCCACCTATCTCATTATAGGTGTTTGTGTCTCCGGCTAGTCGTGGGTGCCCTGGTTGTGCCTCTGCCTACCTCTTCGAGGATATGGGGGCGAAGATACTTTTTTTATCTATAACTGAGCCTAAGCGTCAGCTATTTAAATCATTTATTGAAACCTTTTTCCTTCTAAGATCTTATAACCGTGTCTAAAGTCACGATTGTAAGTTTGGCGGCTAGTAATCTCCAGTATGGATCATGACAATGACAATCACTGACGCTGTGTTTGCACGAATAAGTAAGGCGGCAATACAAAACCTTGTGAACTTTCTTTTTGTAAGCTGACAATAGGATGAAACATAATAATTTTGGTATAATATAAAATATATGAAAATAACTTGTTTAAGTAACAGAAACACTTAAAAATATTATAACTTTCTAAAAATTTTACTAAACTAAGAAATCTTTTTTAAAAAAACAATTGAAACATTCTGTCCAGATATTTTTAGGCCACCCATTTTAATAGATACGGGTTTGAATATAGTAACTTTGATATAAAATAATATGTTTTATTCTAGCTCAGTGTAGGTCGACGTAGGTTGTGATCTACTGTTATATTACACATACATGAGTTTGACATACACACGCCATATCTTCCGCTTGTGGTGTTAGTCTGTAAACAAACTTTGTCTATAGTTGTAATTAACGTCGAACTTAATTATAATTACGACGCTTAAGCGACCACCAATTACTATTAAAATTAACTTGCCGTACCAGTGAACTTTGTAATATCTATGCCATCTTAAATTTCAACCTATTTTACATACGCCAAGTCCCTTACGGCGTAGGCAGAGAGTATCGAGTGGCAGACCTCACGATCCTGACAAACCTGTCTTGCTTCCTTCACATTCATTACCCTTTTCATACAAACTCATCGGTTTCAGAGACTCTTGACACCACCCCCAGATAATGTCCGATTGATCTGATCGTGAAATGTCAGCCTTGGTCCTATTTTAATTGCGTTATACCTAAAGATAATACAAGTTGTCAAGTTTTCAAGTTTTTTTTTATGATAAGGAAAGGCAAACAAGCAGACGGATTTCCTGATGGTAAGAAATTCAAGCCACCTAGACACACCGAAGATGATAATGGTGCATTGCCAACCTGAAGCCAAGATGTTAGGCCACGAACAAAAGTAAGTTTACCCGCTACCTTGCTCTTCGAACCGGAACATGTTAATGGCAAGTGCTGACGTTATGGCGGCAGGAATATGTAAGGCGGTGGTACCGATCCGGGTAAGTCACTGCGAAACTCTACCACCTAGTCAGATGTCACGGTGCTATTGACGCTAAGCCTTTGCTCGCCTTTTACGAGCTGCCTGGCACAGGAAGGCGGATGGTCTATTTTACAAAGGACCGGGCTCCTTTTGTTTTTTTGTGTAACTTGCAACAATTAACTGACGACAAAAGTCGAGCGATATTTCCTTTACTTTTTTTAAATTAATGCCAAGAGCGTCAGAATCTGCTATTCGTCAAGTACAATTAATTTCCACCAAGTTGTCACTAGATTTCATTAAATCAAGCAGACATTAAAACAGTCATACATCGTCATAATCAGTCATGTCAGTGTCTTACTTAAAATGGTGACATCCTTACAAAAAGCTCATCGAGTGAAATACGACAACTACGAGAAAACACACAACACACCAATTTCTTTATGAATAATCACTTGTGCTATTTAACTGAATAAATTTTCACCAGAATTGCTTATTTTTTATGTATGTTTCTAAACCGGTTATAATAATTTATTTCTTCGTTTCTAATTTCTAAACTGATTTTCAAAAATATTTTTGTGTTTGAAAGGCGTACTTTCGACTACATTAGTAGGCCTGGACTTGAGATATCTGAAAGAAAGAAAGAAAATTATTTATTTGCGGAATATGTGTGTAAATGAGATGTTACAAAAAATCTGATTTGGATAGAAGAAGTACATAATGTGATCGAAGCCGGTTTCTTATATTTGATATTTTCCATCGTCGGCGCTTGGTAAAACTTCCAAATATTCATATTTTTAAATGAAGAAACACTTGTACTGTTTTACGTATCACTTATAATTTATTATTTTATAAATAGCCTACCGGTTTCGCTTTTGATAGCATCATCAGGATTATGAACTAATTACTGAGCAATATTTTTTAATAATAAACATAAATTCATTTCATAGTGGGTAGATACAAAAAAACTTTAATGCGTTATACTATGGGGTTGGAAGCTATTGGTTTTTCCCCACTGAATTGGGAAATTAATACGATTTGAGAAAACAATAACAAATAACATGTTAATTACCTCCATTTCATTAATTAATTACTAAATTTAATTTGCTATTTATACATATGCAAAACTTAATTATTTATGCTTAAGTCACGGTTAAGACGGTTTCTTATAGTTTTACAACACGTAAATTTTAATTAACTGAGAACGACATTCAATAATTATGATTTCTTTTCTTTCTACCCTGTCAAAACACTGTGCGATATGGAGTCAAAGTCAAATTCAAATCTTACTTAATTTCGTAGGTAGAAAGCTGCACTTGAAATAATATGTCAATCAAATGTTTTTCATAATAATATAACAATAGTACAAAATACCATAAAAATTAAAGTAAAACTAAACTTAGAGTATATACATTTTTATAAAATAATTCGCCTGCTTCAATGTAGGGTTGTAATTATTATTTAAACTCATTGTTATTCGTAATATCAGAGATTAACCGGTTTTAACGAAATTGTCTTTGTTATTACGTAACAAGCAGAAACATTTCTTACGTTATTGTTATTTGACATAAAGCAATTAATTGCGTTTCGATGGTCGATTGCTAATTTTTGTATTGCACCTGCATCTACTTCATTTCATTTAGATTAGTTAATATTGTTCCCAAACAAGAAATATTGTTGCGAAATTCATTCCAAAATTCAATTCCAGAGTGTTCAGCGGTTGCACGTTTTGCTGACACGTGCGAGTTATAGCTTGGTTATTGTTCGCTCAATGTCGCACAGTTTTCAAAATGGTTACAATTGGTTTTTTAATTGATTTTAAAAACAGAAATTAATTGGATGTAGTTATGCAGAAAGGACCCAATCCATATCTAACTAGTTTTGAAATAATTGACTGAAGTTTATATACTAGTGGTCGCCCATTGCTCAAAATTAGACTATAATTTATTGTTGATAAGAACGCCATCTTCAGTTCTCAAGACTAACTACTTTGTTTTCAAACTGTATGAATATAGTTTGTGCGCCATCTGTGATCTTTTATCGTTACCATCAATATAATGGTTTGTGTGTGTCAAATGTTTATACGTGTAATGTTTTATTTTTTCAATTAATGCACTAATTTATCCCACTTCTCCTACACATAAACTATAAGTCTACACAATTTCATATTCCTCCTTCAGCGCAATATTCGTAAAAAAGAATCCAAAGTTTTTGCATCACGTATTAATATAAAGATACTAGCTGTTCCCGCGAACTTCGTTCCGCCCATTCAGTTTGTATGGGAAAAATTAAAATGTTGTTTTT
The DNA here is from genome assembly GCA_002245505.1 of Calephelis nemesis. Classification (NCBI taxonomy): domain Eukaryota; kingdom Metazoa; phylum Arthropoda; class Insecta; order Lepidoptera; family Riodinidae; genus Calephelis; species Calephelis nemesis. Next base: position 11,225 of record NJDD01011868.1, read on the forward strand.
CCCAGCTTCCTCACAATTGAACAGAATAAAAAGTATCTCATGTCCTTCTACCGGTTCTAAGCTACCTCCCCACCAATTTGCAGCCTAATCGGTTCAGCCGTTCTTGAGTTATAAATAGTGTAACTAACACCACTTTCTTTTAGATATATATAGATATAATAATATGTACTATTCATAAAGATGGGTTGGTAGCTAATGATTATATAAATATTATAGCTTTATTTATCAGTAGGATCTTTTAGGGCCACTTGCACGTTCCTAGGTTAAGTATTTAACACTGAGTTAGCGCCTAACTAGGTTGACCTTCACCTTATATTTGACAAGTTTACCTCAATACTAAATGTAACCCGGGAATGTGCAAGTGGCCCTTACTAAACGAAAGTATAGAGCTTTACGACCTCTTTAGTATGTTTACCTCAATTTCGATGTTTGTGTGGGTTGGATCCTTTCTTTTTTTTTAATGACATTGGAAGGCAAACAAGCAGACGGATTTCCTGATGGTAAGAAATTCACGCCGCCTAAAGACACCAAAGGTGGTAATGGTGCGTTGCCAACCAGAGGCCGGGATGTTAGGGTCTTGAGCAAAAGTAAGTTTACCGGCTACCTTACCCTCCAAATCGGAACAGGAATAGGTAAGGCGGTGGTACCAATCCGGGTGAGTCGCTGCGAAACTCTACCACCTAGTCAGATGGCACGGTGTAAGTGACGTCAAGCCTATGCTCGCCTTTTACGATCTGCCTGGCACAGGAAGGCAGATGGTCTATTCTACAAAGGAGTCCGGACCAACACCGGCTGTTGTGTTACCTGTTTGAACCCGAGTCATAAACTATATGTAAATTAAATGCCAATAATCTATTTCAGGTTCAATCATTATTAGTTAAGATGTACATTATTTACTTGTTAAGTTTTGAAAGTGTAAAATTTAAATATATCTATTGAATTTTGTTGAATTTTACTCTGAGAATAATAAAGACAATGGTCTTGGTTTTAGCATACAAATATTTTAGCCCTTGAAAAAACACATTCCTTCTCGTCTTTTTATAAATGGATTCTCTCGGGGAAACTAAATAACTTTACGCCAGCGAAGGTACGGGCATTTGTAACTTTTTCACAGCGAGAAATGGTATGATAGTATTTTTTTGGGTTAATTTGCCCCTTTCTGGGGCTGGCTAAGACCTTTAGGCCATGCTCCACGTCTTCCGTATTCATTAATTCTTTAACAGTCATAAGTCACATGTCTTCCGTATCAATTAATTCTTATACAGTCATTAGTCACTATTTACAAAGTCACGTCAGGGTCTTGGGTAAAGCGGTGGTCACTTTACACAAGCTCACTTTGGGAGATTTGGCGACAGTGAGGAAATTCACGATACACTAATTTCTTCATGATTATTTCATTTGTGCACTTTCACTGAACAAAATTAAATTAATTCCCGCTTAAATTAACTAACTTTACTCATAATTTACACTAAATTCAATAATTGTGAAAAAGTTACGATCATATTCATTCACGATGGCGCTAAAACTCCCAAGTTATTTTTTCTTTTCTTTAGTTTTTGGCATTCGCGTTAGCATTTCGGCATTAGTCAAGAAGAAATTAGTGTCAAGTTAACCGTTTAACAAAAATCGGGTTTCAATTATTTAAAATTAGTCACAAGTCGTCTATAAGTCACGTCGGGTCTTGAGTAAAGCGGTGGCCTTATTACTCAAGCTCATATTGTGAGATTTGGCGGCAACGGGGAATTGTACAATACGCTAATTTCTTCTTAATTATTTCATTTTTGCACTTTCACTGAACAAAATTGTACTAAATGCCTCTAAAATTAACTAATCCACTCAATATGAACACGTAATTGATTATGAAAAAACTTTGACCATCTTTTCTCTCAATGGCGCCAAAAAGTTTAGTCTCTTTTTTTGATTCCATACATATCTAATGTAATTCTTCTGTGAGTGTGTATGTCACTGAACTCCTTCTAGACGACTGAACCGATGTCGATGAAACTTTTTGTATGTGTTCTAGGGAATTCGAGAATGGTTTAGATTCACAATTTGGTCCACTGGAAAATGTTTTTTTAAATTAATTTTTTAATAATTAGTCGTTGTTGATTTTGGAATGTTTTACATCGGATCCGACAGACTGCGCTACTGTCGAAACATTAATGTCAAGCGATACGAAGTTTGCTGGGTCAGTTAGTCTTTATTTATATAATTCTTCTGTGAGTGTGTATGTCACTGAACTCCTTCTAGACGGCTGGACCGATGTTGATGAAAGTTTTTGTGTGTGTTCAAGGGAATTCGAGATTGGTTTAGATTCACAATTTTGTCTCCTGGAAAATGTTTTTTTAATTAATTTTTTAATAATTAGTCGTTGTTGATTTTGGAATGTTTTACATCGGATCCGACAGACTGCGCTACTGTCGAAACATTAATGTCAAGCGATACGAAGTTTGCTGGGTCAGGTATATGTATATAAATCAATGCCACTTTTCGTTGTAATTTTAGAACTCAAGAACGGGCTCACCTATCCAAATCAAATGTTTAGGCTTTGTTTGGACTATTTAGTAGATGGTTTATGTGAAGTTTGCACAAAATCGGTCCCGCGGTTCTTCATTTATCACATTTTTTGTAACAAATGAATTCGATAAATGGCAGATCGTTTTGTTAATTAATATTTAATCTGTCAAATTGAAACTTTTTCGTTTTTTGAAGTTATACTTCTCTTGGCGCGTTAGGAAAAAATTATGAGGGTAAATTTTTACGATGCGCGCGCACACCGTCACGAAAAACCGACATGATGAAGTTAGCTATAGATAACATTTTAGTTTTTCAAAAAAAGGTACCAACAAAGTAACAGTAAGGACGTCTACGTATGTTTGCGTGAGAACTGACAACTGTATTCACAATATTTCTTTATTTCTATGGTTAGTATCATTTTGTCTACAAATGTAAAATAAGGCAAAAGATAAAATTTTTAAAAATATTTTTATCTTATTACGCCGAAGAAGTATAACTTCTAACGCGTGTACATAAGTACACACACAATTATTTTTTGTTGTTAGTTGTGTTATGTCATTCATCTGATCTTATATACGTAGCGAAGCAAATTCCGGGCTGCTAGTTCTATATAAAATGAGGTTTATAAATAAAAATAAGTTGTGCTAAGGTAAATCTCACAAAACTTTCAACCACGTTACGAATAGCAGCATCAGAATTATTCTCGTCAGATTCTAGAAACTTTTTCAAGTAATCAAATATTCACCGGTGCGAAGTTCAAGCACTGACTTTGTTGGTGTTATACTTCACCATTAATTATTCATTTGTAATCACGATTATTAGAACATTATAACCAAACTTCCTTCCTAAATTTTATTCCTAGTGCCATAATGTCAGCGCTTGCCGTTGACGTGTTCCGGTTTGGAGGGTAAGATAGCCGGTTAACTTACTTTTGCTCGAGACCCAACATTCCAGTCTCAGGTTGGCAACGCACCGTTACCACCTTTGGAGTCTCTAGGCGGCGCGAATTTTTTTACCATCAGGAAATCCCTCTGCTTCTTTACCTTCCATTATGATAAAAAAACGTGTGTGTGCGATTCACACACGATAGAAGTAAAACTTCAGTAAATTGACAAAAGAATGAGATAAATATATGTTTGTGTGTCTTACCTGCAAAAGAATGAGATGAACATATATATGTGTCTCTTACCTGTCGTTTTTCCGTCGCCGTTTTGATATCACGATTCTAAAAAATTTCACTTCAACAAAAGTTTTTACGTAAATTAACAAAAAACTACATTATCTTTTGATGTGTATATTATACACAATTTATTTCCTAACAAAATGCAGAATGCATTTTACAAAATAAACTTCGGAACAGTTTGGCTCCAAACACTGTTTCTTGTTTTTTATGTTTAACATAATCTATGTTGATATGTTTAAGTCATAATATTTTCTTCTTCTTCTCACAACAAACATCACATAAGAAAAACTTACTTACGCTAATAAAGAAAGAATTGGTATTTCATCAATACGGTTTTTTTGTAACACATTAACCTTGGCATAAGCCCAAGAGGTATTCGGCCATGCACAGTGGGTTGAGCCAATCGAGGCCTCGTATATTCGATTTGGCATTAGGCCAGCGATAATCGTCTTTAGCTAATGATATTGTTTTATTTAAAAGCCTTTTCTTGAAAAGACAATTCGTATAATATCTATGCCCCTAGAAACCCTGCTGTGAAGTTTCGAGTTTATTCAAAATCGTAATCTCAATATTCGAATGCGGGATGTGTCAAACAAATGTCATCTTACAAGAATTGTCAAAAAATATTTTAATAATTTCTGATTTACGTTTTGAGTGGTGGTCACACCTCTTAAATAAAAAAAAATAAAATAAAACAACAAAGTATATTCTTATGAGTGTCACTTGTACCAAAGTCCGAAATTCGGCTTTAGTTAAATAAATAAATAATTTGCCCCTTTCATGATTACTTCATTTGTGCACTTACAATGAACAAAATTAGTCTAATTCCCACCTAAATTAACCAATTTCACTCAATATAAACACTAAATTTAATAATTGTGAAAAAATTACGACCATCTTCATTCACGATGACGCTAAAACTCCCGGCTTTAGTTACTGCGTAATTATGTCAAGCGGCACAGATTATTAATAAAAAAATGGTATTTTCTTAAGACTCTCTACCATTATTAAGAAATTGGCGTATCGTGTATTTCCTCGTTGCCGCCAAATCTCATTACAGAGCTTGTGTAATGAGCCACCGCTTTACTCAAGAGCCTGACATGACTTCCTGACAACTTATGACTGATGACTAATTATAATTAATTGAAAATGATATAAAATTCGATGCAAATTTCTACTTGACTAATGGCTATATACTAACGTGAAGGCCAAAACCTAAAGAAAGAAAAGAAAAAAAAGTTGACTCTATGTTATTAGCTGTTTTCACTAAGCGGATTATGCCATCGCTTTCTTTGTTTGCGAATGACTCAGAAGAAAAATATTTTATAAAAAAATAGTGAGAGTCAAAACATGGCTTTAAAAATATTGATGATTAACAAAACAATTGACTTGTTGTATCTCAAGATCTACTACAATGTAATAGCACGTAATAGTTTATTTAAGATTGATTCTTATCTGTCGAATGTAACGAAGTACTGTTTGAATTAGGTAAAAAAATCAACCCTCGAGAATAGGTGATATCCACCCGAAAGCAAAATAAACAACGGCACAGGATCAACTTTGAAGAAGAGCCTCTGTAAAACCTAAATTATTTTTGTTGCTTGGCACGGTTCTAAGAAAAATAGTTCCACTATCGATACATATATAATAAATCTGTAGAAGGGTTAATTCTGCACATTGAAAATATTGAAAAAATAATATAATAGTATTACTGGATCGATAGCAAACCCAAATATATATGTTATTAATTTTTTTTGTCTGTTTGTCTGTCTGTTTGTATGTATGTTCAGGCATCACGTAAAAACTAACGGTTCGATCTCGATGAAACTTGGTATGATTATACCTTATTATCCCGGGATACTTATTATCCTGGAAAAATAAGTAGAAAAAAAATCTTAATTTTCTAGTTTTATTACGCGACAACCGACATCCGCGCGGACGGATTCGCGGGCGGAAGCTAATAAATAATATTTATATACCCGCGTTATTTTTTATTGTTGATTCTTATGCATTTTCTTGAAATCTCTTCGCCTTCACGTTTGTCACGAACCACAAAACCGGAGTCCATTTAACTTCAAAACTCGGTAACGTCTGGAAGTTCGTCTAACAACTTCACAAAGCTATATTTTTCGCAAAATAAAAATTCTTTTCGCTTTAATTTTCAAGAGTGCGCTATTGAAAGTCATTCGAGTTTTTATGTACTACTATTGAATAATATTTCGCTTGCAGTGAATCTTTGAGAGATTCTTGGCTCGCTTTAGTGCAGTAAAAGAAAATACTTTGATCATAATTCAGTTTTATTTCAGCTTTGTATTAGGATTCATACATATCTCGAATGGAAATAAAAAAATATTATCGATGGAACGCTAGTTTAAGTAGATGTTCTACATTCTAAATAATATTCAGACTCTTTCCGTAATATTATGTATTGCCTATAGATGATAGACTTATATAAGTACTAGTAGTATTTGCCGCTACCGTACTTCAAGTTGAAGTATCGTCAGCGAACAAGCACACAGGTCTCCTGATGGTAGGAGATAACCGTGGGCTATATACACCACAGGCGTTACAGGAGCGTTGCTGTCCTGTAGCCGGGTTGTTAGGTCTACTTTGCAAGTCTACCGGCTACCCTACCCCCTGGGCCCGCATCATTAATGACGAAGTCGTCAACAAATTTAAAAATGTATATAAAAACTACCAGTCAAATCATGATAAAGTTTATGTGGGACTACCTCAAAATCATGACCTATTTTTGGAAAAAGAATTATCAAAATTAGTTCGTCATTTTATACACAACATGTTGTTACACTTTATTTCAAAACTATAGCTTAAGGTACGCAGTTGAAACTTGGCTTGTAGATGTATTCTGTGAACCGTTTAGATTTTTTGGGTACAAATAAAAAAATAAAGGGTTGTTCCTTTTACCTGGAACTACTGCTGTATAACTTCTTACTTAAGGGAACGAAGAGAAAAATGTTTTGCTAAAGATCTCTATAAAAGCTTTCAACAAAAAGTTAAATAAATAAATATCCCTGGACAAGTCACACAAATTGAACCTAACCCCGAAGTAAGCAAATTATATGGTTGTGTTATGGGTGATAGTGAACGATTCGAAAAAAAAAAAATTTCAAATAAATACCTAAATATATTTAATAAAGTTGTTTCAATCGAAATATTGTAGCCAGCTTTTGAGATGGAGTCTTTTTTAAAAACCGTAAATATAACCATGTCGTATGAGTAGTGAGTACAAAAACAGAGACTACGATAACATCTATGGTGTCCATAGGCCATGCTTGTGTTCTACCACCCGAAAAGCCATGTGTAATTATAGTAGTAGTTTAAGACATCCAGTCAAATGTAGTTTGTTTCTCCTACAATATATCCCTAATTGAATCTTGTTACTACAGAACCCTACACAGGCGAGTCCGACTCGTAATTAGCTGCTTTTTACTTTCTGCTTCTTCAGTTTTGTCCGTATTTTTAGAAACGGACATTTAGAACACCATTTTTTTTAAATCCAAATAAAATTATTTAATTTGAAATTTTCCGCAAAAAAATGTATAGGGACGTATTATGGCGTGACTAACTAAACCAAAAAAATAGTGCACTATGAATGAATTGGACTTACTGGAAGTCAAAAAACCCTCAAATATATCCGATAGTTAGCTATATGAACAATGGCTTGGTGTTAGCTTTCTGGTCTATATTGATGTGCACATGTAATTGATTTTAAAATCAGGCCGCTTTTGTAATGATTTTCAAAACCTTTTTTTCAACTTATAGCCCATAGGTCGTAATAAAGAACTCCTTAAAGTAATAAATTTTGTCTAAGCGCAAAAGCCAGAAGTTGCGATTTTGATTTCCGCTCGAGAACGTGATTATTTTATGTAAGAACCTTTCAGAAAGTTTTGGGGAATACTTATGGAGTATTTAAGTAATTACGAATTCAGAAGCAATTTTAATTCGCCTACAACGTGAAAAATGAGATTGATAAAGGAACATGTATTTTTATAGCAATGAATTCGACTCCCAGGTCGAGCAACAAGACGAAATTGGTTTTTTTTCAATTTTCTATTAAAAAAATGTTGCTCGGGTTTGGATATGTGCCCGGTTGGCGATAGGCCTGCCATTTATCTCATTGTGGGACTTTGTGTCTTCGGGAATATGGGCGTGAAGATACTTACTTACTTTTTAGTAATAAAGGAAATACTTGTTGATGGTAATAACATACATCTTCTATAAACACAAAAAATACTAACAAAAATAAATGATTTAAGTAGGCATCAAAACTTAATTAAAGCCATTTTTTTTAAAATATAAATAAATAAAAAAGAAATAAAGTTTCTTGAAAGAAAAGAAATACCAGATCAACTTTAGTGACTTGCAATGTTTGACGATGGTATACGTTCCAGCTGAGGACATTTCTCTAAAATTAAGATTTTTCTTAAATTTAGAGAAATTTCCACAGCTGTTCAGTTGATCTGGTATTTTTTATAAAAAAAAGCATCTTCACGCCTGTTACCGCTGTATTTGCTTTTTTTGCAACGCCCATATCCCCGGAGAGGTAGACAGAGGCACATCCAGGGCACCCACGACTAACCGAAGACACTAAGTCCCACAATGTGATAGATGGCACAAGCCTATCGCCAACCGGGCACATGTCCAATCCCTAACTACATTTTTTGAAGTGAATCTTCTTTAGAATTGTTGTGATTTCAAAACGGGTGCAACAGAAATACGACAGGTAAGAGACACAAATATATGTTCATTTAAAATAATAATTCCCGGGAATCGAACCCGGGACCTCATGCAATCAAGTCCAACAACTGAGCCACTAGACCACAGAGGCTATTTTTTAAACTTGTATATAAGCATTAGAAGTAAGAATTTAGAGATAGTAACTAATCTAGTTTGTACAAATTGTAGACAACGCACTAACGGCCAATATTAATAATCAATCCTAATCCAAAACTTGCTGTCCAAGATTGATATTTTGATCCATTTTTATATTATCGCTTGCCAATAACATATCTGCGGACAAGATAAACATGGCAACTAAGTATTGGATAGGCCGACGGATACGCAGCTACCTAGATTGCTTGAAATCCATCCTTAGAGAAATATTATTAACATTGGCCGTAAGTAAGCAAATATGTACATGAGTGTATCGCCAACACATAGCTTCACAATATGGCGAAACTTGTATTGTTATATTTAGATACAAGGTATTTTGAAAAAAAAAGCTATCCTATAACTCAAAACAATTCCATAACTGACGGCATAGTCATGTCTTACCGGAAACAAAACGTATAATACAACCAAACTACCCCATTGCTGCCGGTGTTAGCGAAGAAGACCTCTTTTTTAGCCTAGCGGATGACACCAACCGTCGAACCACATGCCTCTCTCTTCCCAGTGATCAGGTTTCAAGGAAAATAGTATACTTAAAATAGTTTTCCCCGTGTTGGTCCGGGCTCCTTTGTAGAATAGACCATCTACCTTCCTCCCAGGCAATTCGTAAAAGGCGAGCATGTGCTCACCGTCACTAACACTGTGACATCTAACTAGGTTTCGCAGCGACTCGCCCGGATTGGTATCCTCGCCTTAACTATTCCTGCCACCATAACGTCAATGCTTGCTGTTGATGTCTTCCGGTTGGAGGGTAAGGTAGCCGGTAAATTGACTTTTGCTCGAGGCCTTACATCCCGGCCTCAGGTTGGCAACGCACCATTACCACCTTTGGTGTCTCTAGACGACGTAAATTTCTTACCATCAGGAAATCCGTCTGCTTGTTTGCCTTACAATAATATAAAAAAAAACTTACCGTGAGTGTTATGGGTTGGACATAATTAAGCTGACCACTATCCTCAAGTTCCATATTCTAGTATACTTATTCAAGTAACCGGTTTCAAAAATACAGCTTCAGATTGGCATATATTAAAGCATTTGGTGTCTAAGTTTTCATGTATTTTTTGCCATAAATAATTTAAACGCAGTAAAACTGCAAAAAACCGACTTCAAATTTGGAACATATATGGTTTTTTCATGAATGCTAATGTAGACCTGGACCAAATTATAATGGGACCACCGCGGGAGTATAGGCTTTCAATTAAAAAACAATTTTGAAAATCCGTCCACAAACACCGGAATAATCGAGTAACATACATACAAACAAAAACATACGGGTCGAATTGAGAACCTCCTCCTTTTTTCGTCGGTTGAAAATCCACGAGCTTCTTTCTTATTTTCAAAAAGCTGCATAAAAATGTCTACATAAAACATACTGCCCCTGTCGGGAGTTGAATCCAAACTGGACAATTCATAGATGATGAAAGTAGTGAAATCTCATCTAAATGAAACTTTCTTTATTAATACTTTGTTAGAAGCCAGGAGAGATCATTAGTAATACAGTAAGAGATGCTAAAACTTTTTTAATTATCCGACATTAACAGCTTTGCACACTCCAGACTTATCCAGTAGCTTCATTTATATAACCAAGCTTTAATTAATACTAGGTTTGACCGCGTAGGTCGAGGGGTTTGTGACGCGTCTCAATTCTATGATCAATTCTTGACCGGGGCTGGCAATAGGTAAATTAACGGCCAATATTAATAATCAATCCTAATCCAAAACTCGCTGTCCAAGATTGATGTTTTAGTCCATTTTTATGTTATCGCTTGCCAATAACATATCTGTGGACTGGATAAGTATGGCAATTAGGTATGGGATAGGCCGGCGGATATTCAGCTATCTAGATTGCTTGAAATCCATTAGATTGAGATACATTATTAACTTTGGCCGTAAGTGGTTAACGACGTGTCCCAAATTCTTATGAAGTTTGTGATCAATTCCCGACCGAGGCAAGCAATAAGTAAATTAAAATTAGTTTTATGACATTGAAAAGCCAACAAGCATAATATGGATTCCCGTTTCAAGTGGTAGGAAATACTCATTGCCTATAAGTAATCTGGCTTTAAGTTGTTACTGTACCATTACCACCTCTCATATAAATGAGCGTGAAGATACTCAACCATCTCTGATACCTATTGCCTATAGAAGACATATATTTCTTATATGACGAAATCTGGCGGCATCTTTGCCTTCCTAACTAAAAAATATATATACTCGTAACTAGTTGACGAGACAATTGCTTTTTTTATACGACTTTTCTCATGACAATAACTAATACAAAAAAAGACGGGTTGCACTTGCAGTGCCGGCAGAAGTGAAAACTGGAATATTAACGTTGTTCATTTTTGATATTTTGGAATGGTTAGGGAATAATTTGGCACGAATTGCTTTAATTATCAGTATGAAAGTACTATCATTTATGCACAAATATTATCTTCATACATAACCTGCGTTTGGCTTGACAAAAACTTCTATTTTAGATCCCGCGCCGTCTTATTCGCAAATGCGCAGTGCGCCGTCTTACGTTCTGACGACCTTTTTTTTTTTCTTTTATGACATTGGAAGGCAAACAAGCAGACGAATTTCCTGATGGTGAAAAATTCCCGCCGCCTAGAGACACCAAAGGTGGTAATGGTGCGTTGCCAACAAGAGGCCGGGATGTTAGGCCTCGAGCAAAAGTAAGTTTACCGGCTACCTTACCCTCAGAACCGGAACACGCCATGACGTTATGGCAGCAGGAATAGGTAAGGCGGTGGTACCAATCCGGGTGAGTCGCTGCGAAACTCTACCACCTAGTCAGATGTCACGGTGCTAGTGACGGCAAGCCTATGCTCGCCTTTTACGAGCTGCCTGGCACAGGAAGGCAGATGGTCTATTCTACAAAGGAGCCCGGACCAACACGATCTGACGCAAGTTTAGAAGTTTTTACCCATTCCAAAAAAAGTGCGCAACGCCGCTAAAGAAATTTTCTCTTCAAAGAAGATTAAGTAAAATGGATCGATACGTTCAGTCTTGATGCAATGACAAATGAAACTGGAGATTTATTATTTACTGGAATATGATTCTCTGCCAGGCAGTCGGCAGGTTGTAAGAGGCGAGCGTAGTCAAAAACAAATAGACCACTGTGCAAGTAACTTGTTCATGTAGGGATCCACCGCCTTACTTATCTCCCACCGCCAATGAAAAGAATCTTCACGCCCATATCCCCTAAGAGGTAGGCAGAGGTACAACCAGGGCACTGTGACTAGCTGAAGATACTAAGTCCCACAATGTCATCGTTGGCAAGCCTATCGCCAACCGGGCACATATCCTATCCCGAGCAACATTTTTTTTATTAGATTATTGTAAAAAACCTAATTTTATTTTTGTTGCCCGACCCGGAATTTGAACCCGGGACCTCATGCAGTCAAGTCCAACAACTGAACCGCTAGACCACAGAGGTCATAATGATTTTGTCATATTATTCCAGTCCGCAAGATAAGGAGGTCCGCAGACTGCACTGCGTAAGTGAACGTAGTGCACTGCAGGCAAAGGACAGGGACAAACAGACTTTACACACCTGTAAAATCTATCTCGTCTTTAGGCCACGGTTGCCTTTTACCATCAGGAGAGCTTGTGCTTTCTGACCTTCACTAATCTTTCAAATAAAAAACTGTAACGGCTGAATAAATTTGGATGCAATTTCGTATCGCGACAGCATACAATTTGTAATAACGTATTAGCATCCGAAACCTTGTTTATAGATAAGATAAAAAAGTTTTAATATTCGAATTGTAAAAGTAATTTAAATTGTTGAAAAGTTTAATTCGTATCCAAACGTCGCTGGCATTTGAGAAGCATCTAATAATATCCTTTAGATAAAATGTTTTACTAGCCGACTTGACGACCTTTGTCCTTGCTATTATACACTTTATACATAACATTTACGACCTAGTCAAAGCTATATCTTTTTAAGAGCTTATAAGAGATATAATAAATAATAATGTCTGCAATATGTAATGCATATAAACGTATATATAATGCGGATGAAATGAAAACAAACCCCGTGGAGACATTTCAAGGTCAAATCGTTCGGGTGTTATCCAAATGTCGTGTCAAGAGTCTCTAAGCATAAGGGGCCATATACGCTAAAATACGTCAGCAGTTTACTGTTTTTTTCATACAAAGCAATCATGGATCTTGGTGACAAAAATACACAAGATTAACATGAATATGCTTTATAAGACTAGTGTTTCCAAAACACGATTCATTTCACTTTGCTCGATAGAAAAAAATCAAAAAGTTAACCCTTTTTTTGAAAGCAAAACCCAACTGTCTACTTCAATTGTGAAAATATCGACACCAAGTTTAACATAAACATAGATAAATACTATACCTAAAAAATAAGTCTTTCAGTTTTTAACCTTTTTTTCAAATTACTTTTATAGTGTTAAAAATAGTGATTTGTCGCTTAAGACGTTTACTTTAGAGCGCAATATTTCATAGTAATCATGGAACGAGGGAGTGCGGTGATTGGCTCTTCTGGTTGCATGAGTATGGGGCCTTAAGAACTCACGGAGCGGTTTTTACCAGCGCCCGCGGTGGTCGCGCAAATGGAGTTTAATTTCAAAACTCATGAGACCGGTATTTTTTCGGTCACACAACCGTTGCGGTTGAAATCACCGCCCGCAAACTTGTACGATTCTACGAGTGGGTGACCGCTGCCGCGGGAACCGCAACTAACCGCGGGCGTTGCGGGTGTATAACGCGTCGTGAAATGTGCT
>NJDD01011888.1:9437-37974 GCA_002245505.1 Calephelis nemesis
GCCAACAGATGACAATACTTTTAATAATGTACCTTTTGAAATTACGTTTTTCTGAAACGAGCCTGTCTATTGGACCGCATAGCCATTACTTTTCTCGTGGGACTAACTTAAATGAAACAGGAAGCAGCTTGAAATTAAAGTCAGACTGCAAAATGATGAGCAAATTCTTTGGTAGCTTTTTCGTACTCTATAAGCAAACTGAAATAAAATAATGGCTTGTCTAAGTATTTACACATGATGCCAAAACTTTGGACCCCTATTTACGAAAATGGCGCGGACACAGAAGCTTAAAATTTGGCACACTTATAGTTTATGTATAGGAGTAATGCCGAACGTTAATATTTTTCAGTAATAATGCTCATTAAGTACATTAAATTAATAAATAAGATATTACCCCCACCGTCATGCATTTGACACACACAAATAAATATATTAATAATATAATAATAAATCATCTTTATTTCACATAAACCTCCCCACATAATCCTCCCTGTTGGTCCGGGCTCCTTTGCAGAATAGACCATCTGCCTTTCTTGCCAGGCAGCTCGTAAAAGGCGAGTATAGGCTTATCAGCACTAACACCTATCTGACTAGGTGGTAGAGTTTCGCAGCGACTCGCCCGGATTGGTACCACCGCCTTACCTATTCCTGTCGCCATAACGTCATGACGTGCTCCGGTTCGGAGGGTAAGGTAGCCGTTAAACTTACTTTTGCTCGAGGCCTAACATCCTGACCTCAGGTTGCCAACGCACCATTACCATCTTTGGTGTTTTTAGGCGGCGTGAATTTCTTACCATCAGTAAATCCGTCTGCTTGTTTGCCTTCCTATAACATAAAAAAAACCTACAAGAGGCACTTGTGTTGGTGTGTATTGATGATAACGATAAAAGATCACAGATGGCGCACCATACAGTTTGGAAGCAAAGTAGTTGGTCTTGAGAAATGAAGATGGCGTTTTTATCAACAAGATATTAAAATGTATTATGGTTGAATTTCGACTAACGGGCGATAAGTAGTTAAGATTTAAAGATAAATTAATTTAAAACATTATTGATTAAGTTTTTAGTGTGAATCAAATGATTCATTTGAATTTTTATGAGTTGTCTTAGATAACATAAAGTTATAAGTAAATGTGTCCACTTCCTTATTCACCACTTATTTAAAATGCTTTGTTTGCAATTTCAAAGGCTTCGGATAACTCGTTAATTTGTGACTAATGACAGTTTTAATGTAATGAATAATAGAATAACATTAATCTTCCATCATTGATTTTGCATACTGACAGAGATTTAATTAATTTTATTATTTTATAATTTATTTCATACTAGCTGCGCTCCGCGGTTTCACCCGCGTAAGTCCCAATCCCGCGGGAACTCCGGGATAAAAAGTAGCCTATATGTTATTCTGGGTCTTCATCTACCTATATACCAAATTTCATCGTAATCGGCTTTGTAGTTTTTGCGTGAAAGAGTAACAAACATCCATACATCCATACATGCAAACTTTCGCATTTATAATATTAATAGGATTTGGTTTTAAACTGTCATAATTGATATAGTACAGGTTGTTTATTAATATGGGAGTTATTCATAACTATTTTGATAAAATTTGTCCATATTATGACACAGGACCATATATTAAATTGTCAAAGTTTAAAAATTTTTACCTGTTCAGTTATTTAAAAGAGATTTCAAACATTGAGTAACAAGGCAATTTATATCCTAATAATATTATAAATGCGAAAGTTTGCATGTATGGATGTATGGATGTTTGTTACTCTTTCACGCAAAAACTACAAAGCCGATTACGATGAAATTTGGTATATAGGTAGATGAAGACCCAGAATAACATATAGGCTACTTTTTATCCCGGAGTTCCCGCGGGATTGGGACTTACGCGGGTGAAACCGCGGGGCGCAGCTAGTATCGTATAATTAAAAACAACCTAGGCTAATTTTAAAACCACAGGGCGATTTAATAACATTCTTTTCATTCTGAAATTTAAATCATAACTCCGAGGTCGTCACATACTTGAACCTAATAAAGCTGCTTTTTGTGCTTCACGAGTTACATACATATTATACTAATTTACGTATAAAATTTCATGTATATATACAATATCATCAATTTATTATACAATACATTTTATTATACAATATATTATGGTAGTTAAGGTTATATCAATTATATTTTAAAATTTTGTTCAAATATTTGGAACATAATATGTTACTTACTTACTTAATAATAAATTAGTATAATTTTAAAGATACTTTTAAAGATACTATAATGTGGTAGAATATGTTGGTATTAACAAAATATGTCTTTTGTTATAGTTTTTTACACACATTTTCGGCAAATAATTTTCATTTTTCAAATATGTAATTAAATAATATTTTTTTAACAATATTAAAATATTTGCAAACCAAAATGTGGTAGAATATACTTAAATATTTTTGTAACATCTCATTTACACACATATTCTGCAAATAAATAATTTTCTTTCTTTCTATAGCACAGTCATAATCTACCTTTTGAAAAAAGAACTTTCAAAATCTGTTCACTATTGACGGTAAAATTGCGTAAGAAATACATTAAAAACAACATATTCATGGTTTGAGAACCTGTTCCTTTTTTTGAGTTAAGAATTAAAAATATAGCAAAACTAGCTGTTAACTTTCCAGTTAGGTCAAACTGCACACGTTGTGTAAATTTGATTGCAATAGGTTAAGTAATTCAGGAGTCCATCGCGGACAAGCAACGTGACACGTAATTTATATATATTAAGAATTTAAATAGCACTGACTAGTGCTCATGACTATGAATCACCAAATACAAAGATTCGTGGTCTTTTTATTATTATTTTTTATGACGTTGGAAGGCAAATAAGCAGACGGATTTCCTGATGGTAAGAAATTCACGCCGCCTAGAGACACCAAAGGTGGTAATGTTGCGTTGCCAACCTGAGGCTGGGATGTTAGGCATCGAGCAAAAGTAAGTTTACCGGCTACCTTACCCTCCGAACCGGAACATGTCATGAGGTTATGGCGGCAGGAATAAGTAAAGCGGTGGTACCAATCCGGTTGAGTCGCTGCGAAACTCTAACGCCTAGTCAGATGTCACAGTGTTAGTGACAGTAAGCCTATGCTCGCCTTTTACGAGCTGCCTGGCAGGAAGGCAGATGGTCTATTCTGCAAAAAAGCCCGGATCAACACTGGAGTATTGGGTACTTTTGTAGCTTTATCTCACCAGTGAAAACATTACTTTTTAATGCTAAAACTTTCCTTTACCAATTTTTCGATTTTATTTTGTTTTGGCAAATAAAAACGTATTTTTTATCTTGATCGGAATAAAGTAAACATCCATGTCTGTGTCACGGGAACATAATATAGTTTCCCCGGAGATTGATTGATGTTTTAACTGTGAAACGAAACAAACGAATTTTTATGCGAACAAAAAGTACAAAAAACAAACGTACCGCACTGTAAAATTCGGGAAACAGAAACATCTGGTCGTGAATCGATAGTGATATTGTTTTATAGGGAACTAGCTCTCGCTCGCGGCGTTGCCCGCGTAGTTAATGGTCCCATAGGAACATTTTTTCGGGATAAAAATACCCTCAACGTGCATACCAAACTTCATGAAAATCGTTTTATCAGATTTTGCGTGAGGAAGTAAAAAACATAAAAACTTTCACATTTATAATATTAGTAGGATACACACAATAACACACATCATAACGGAATGTGATACTGGGGTCAACAGTGCGAATAGTGGAAGACTTTTTTTAATAAATGTCTTATTCATTTTAAGCTAACTACAGCTAATAACGACCGAAAGAAAATTGGCAAATACAGACCCTTTTGACAAATTTTAATGTTGCATCAGGTTTGCTTACAATAACGGTACATTTTTATATTTTTAAAATCGGTTTAGAATTGACGAAGAAACCGCTTAAAATACATGAATAAATATAAGTCGTATACATATATCATTATAATATCTTGATATGATTTTGATGTTATCATGAAATTTGGCACACACCTAGAGGTTAACTTGGATTAGGGTAACATATGATTTTTATTCCCAAAAAAGGTTCCTGAGGGACCATTAAGCACGCGCAACGCCGCGGATAACAGCTAGTAAAATTATAAATGCGAAAGTTTGTGAGTATATATGTATTGACGTTTGTTACTCTTTCACGCTCGAATGGCTAAACGGATTTGTCTAAACTCTAAAGTTTAGAACACAGATAGATTGTGACCTTTTTTTTTTTTTAAAGTGTGGAAAATCCCCCCGGATACCCGCTGCTCTCGGGGGAGAACAACGGGTTATGTCGGACTCGAACCGACTAAAAACCACACTATGACCTTCGTGCCGCCCGGCTAGGAGCGAGATGGGGTCGCGTTGGCATTCACCATCTCGCTCCACGGCTACGGCCCGGTCTTTACCGGGCCTCCCTCCGCGCTAAAAGAGGAGCAACTCCGGCCACTGGAGTCGCCCCCCAGGCGTGCGAGGCCGTGCTGGCCAGAGGAAGTCCCCCGACTCCCCCCGGCAGCCCCGCATCGGAAGCACTCTGAAGGCGGATGAACCGCCTTCTCGCGCCCCCGGTCCGCCTGCGCCGGAGCGGGCCCGTGTTGGAATCGTCCTCCCGGGCCCGCTCCGCGGTCTCCTTTTGCGTCATTACGTCTTCGCAAAAGGAGACCACCGCCTAGATAGATTGTGACCTGGATTAACATTTAACTTTCAATCACAACCGCACCACGAGTCCCTGTGTAAAAGCGGGCGAAGTCGCAGGCTACGGCTAGTGTAATCTAAAATATCTCTTCAGGGATCAACCCGTAATATAAGTTTATGATGCTAAAACTCCCTAGCGACTTCGTAAATAATTTGTCTGAAAGCGCCTCTACTGCTTACTGTAGGAACTAAATTCCAGACCACAAACGCTGTAGATTCCGATTCGTAAATTGCCGAGACTAATCTTTAGTAACTCATGGTGAAAGCTTTGAAAGCTTCTTTTGTATCCTCTAAATTGTCGAATGTGCTAACTGTAAATTATTGTGCCTTTTTTACACCTAATTATAATACTAATCCTATTAATATTATAAATGCGAAAGTTTGTATGTATGGATGTATGGATGTATGGATGTTTGTTACTCTTTCACGCAAAAACTACAAAGCCGATTACGATGAAATTTGGTATGTAGGTAGCTGAAGACCCAGAATAACATATAGGCTACTTTTTATCCCGGAGTTCCCGCGGGATTGGGACTTACGCGGGTGAAACCGCGGGGCGCAGCTAGTAATATTATAATTACGAAAGCTTGTATGTTTGTTTGTGTGTTTGTTACTCCTTCACGCAAAAACTGCTGAACAGATTTTCATAAAATTTGGCACACACATAGAGGATAACTTGGATTAACATGTAAGATAGCCTTTGTCCCGAAAACATGATCCTGTGGGAGTATTAACCACGCAAGCAGCGCCGCAGGCAACATCAATTAAATAATAAATTACCTCTGTGGACTTAACTTCTTGAGGACCCAGGTTCGATCCCCGGGTCGGGCAACAAAAACAAATTAGAAAATGTATATTTTCAATATCCTAATAAAATTAACGTTGTCTGGGATTGGACATGTGCCCGCCTGGCGATAGGCTTGCTATTTATCACATTGTGGGACTTAGTGTCTTCAGCTAGTCGTGGGTGCCCTGGTTGTGTCTCTGCCTGCCCTTTCGGTGATTTATGGGCGTGAAGATACTTAATTATAATAAAAGTGTAGGTAGAATTAAATTCTTTACAATGAAGATGTTTAAAAAAATGGTGTGGGCAGCTAAAGCTCTTGTCAGTCAGTAGTCTGTATTATGACAGCGATTCAGGTCAAATCCACTCAACCGTAAGAAAATTTGGCTGGTCGATACTTGATGTTAAGAGAAAAGTTATTGGCTACTTTTTGTCCCGATTATTATAGTGCTACAAGTGAAGATAGAGGTAACATTTATCTTTCGTTATCTAATTTTTGTTATGTGGCGCTATATTGCCCCGTATATTTTTCAAGTCATATTTTTTATATGAGTTGAATGAGTAAACGAACAATGTTATCTCAGTTACAGAGGTTCATGCATATAAAATTTACTCGCTGTCTCAGTTGTAGAGGTAACTATGATGATAAATCGAAAGAACAAACCCAGATATAGAGGCTTACCTCGTCCCACTAACAGAGGTAATTCAGTGCCAAAGTGTTGGGACGTCAGCATGAGTTCCAGTTATGGAGGTTTCTCATTTATCCAGGTCCCACTTAAACAAGTTTTACTGTAGTACACTATTAAATAGCAACTAACTGACACAGACTTTGACTTTCTTATTATTAAGTATGTCTTTTTCTCAAAAAAATACTACAAAATGGTATTAGTATAAAATTAAAGGCGAGACTTATTAGAATTTGCTTGTACTAGAACTACTGCTTTGACCATTCCTATCGCCTTAAAGCCTATGCTAGCCATCGCCATATTCCAATTTTCTTGCCAGTAAACTTATTTAAACCTTGGCAAATCACTATAGCATCTTTGGTGTCTTTAAGCAATATAATCAGGAAATCCGTCTGCTTGTAATCCTATGTTACATAAAACATAATGAAACGACAAAATAAGAAAATGTTCCATTTTACGCTCACAAAAAGCAAAGAATTGTCACTATAGGTAAGCAAAAAATCCTTCAGCGACTCTGACAAGGAACGCGTATAAAGAAATGTTTCCTGCTTTCAACAAATGTGCTAGTGTGTACATATTGTTTATGTAACAGCAGCGAGCATAACATGTAGAGTACTTTAGCACGCCTTTTGTGAAATATCTTTTATTTTAGTTATGTTTATAACGTACAGAGGTCAAGCAAGAAATGACTTAATGTATTCAGTGCGTAAATATTTACATCACTAAGGTTTTTCACGTGTTTTGAAGTTGCGTTAGTAAAAAAGCTATTCAAAATTATAATATACAGTAGCAGGACGAAAATAACTACGGGTAACATAACATAACACAACGCCTCTGTGGTCGAGCGGTCCGGCGTCGTACTTGAATTCTTGAGGTCCCGGGTTTTTCATCATCGGGGTCATTTTTATTAAATTCATTTGTTTTAATTTCATTCATGATTACAAAAAATACGACAAATGAAGAACCGCTCAGCCGATTTTATTCAAACTTTACATAAACCATCTACTAAATAGTCCAAACAAAGCTTAAACATTTTGTTTGGATAGGCGAGCCCGTTCTTGAGTAATAAAATTACAACGAAAAGTGGCATTGATTTTTATATATATGTCCAGTAAGATAGATAAAGCCGATATATAGTTATATCTCTAGGGATATAATTACATACCGTAACATACGAAAGGGATTCATTACTATCTCACTAGGAATATAGTTATAAAACCGTCCAAGTTTAGTGATATACTTATATTACTGGATTACGTTTAGTGAAATAGAAATCTACCATATATAATTAAATAAAACAATATTATATTGGTTTTACCCAAAAATGCAATACAGCTTTCAAACATTACTTTAAATGATCCTATACCAAATGAAAACTTGTCACTGAGAGAAATATGCCAAAAATTGTCGCGCTTTCTCGGCCAAGGTTATTTAAAATGTTCCTGTAAAAAATCGAATATACAGTGTTCTAATAAGAGATGTGCTTGTAAGAAGAATTCAGTGCTATGTAGTTATAGATGTCATAATTTCTCTTTTTGTCTGAACAAAAATTAAAAAATACTTTTAAAGAAACCAAGATCTCAACTTAGTTGATAAGAAATAAAGACATCTCGAAACTGTTGATTAGTTTTAAAATATTTTTAATATTTGATTAGTTTTAATTGTATTGGTAATATTTACATTCCAAAATCAAATTTTAATTATAATTGAAATTACTTTAATACGTGTTAATGTCACAAAGTATTGTATCTAACTGCAGGATACATAAAGTTTATTTTTTAATAAAGATAAAACCAATATATTTTACAGAATATATAAATTTGTATTGCTTAATCAAAATGGGCACTCGTTGCGTGTTTTAATTCGATTTTCCCTTTATTGAATTACCATTAATAGATTTATGTTCCTTATACCTAATTGATAATTTCCACTCCTCGTTAATATTGATTATAGAGGTGTCTGGGTCGGTAGCACCGAGCTTCAATATAGCGATATCTTCCTCAACATTACTTGACGAAATATATTGACTATAAAAGTATGTCTATTGAACCGTTATGGAAGTAATTTTAAGCTTCTGAGGACTCAATTAACGTTATGGTAAAAAAAATCATCTGCAATAATGAACTCATTTTTAAAGAACTTCGAAAAAAAAGAGGCTGTATGTAATTCTACTACTATATTTTTTGTATGTTAAACGATTTCTCCGTCATTTCTAAACCTTTTTTGTATTTGGAAGAGCATACTTCTAAAAAGGATAGCATTCAAGGGAAAAAGAGGAAAAAATCTCGTTTGACAGCCTCGTTGGTTGAGTGGATAGGGTACACGCCTGACTACACCGACCAACCGCCAGGCTCAGTGTGCCTAGTGTGAGTTTTTGAAATAATGTACTTTACTATCGCGTTTACGTTTGATGTTCTGATGTATGGAGTTATTGTCAGCGCCACTAGCGGACAGTCGAAGCAACTAAATTATTCCATGCATTTGGATCGTCCAAACGCAAACGCGGTAGTAAAGTAAATTCGTGCGAAACTCACACTCAGCACACAGATTCGTTTCCCGACGAGGGCTGGCATTTTTGTGATGAACATTTAGATGTCTGCATTTCCGGGTCTGGGTGTTTATTTAATATATTCTGGTATCTATTTAAGTAATTTCTTTGTGTTAGTAACGTTGATACCCATAACACAAGCATTTAATTTGCTTACTTTGGGGTTAGAATGAATTTGTGTAACTTGTCCAGGGCACCTATGCTAGCAGAAACTTTAGTTCAATCATGTAAAATAGGTGGTAAACCTCTCAACAGCCGGGAACCTATGCAGTAAGTTATCCAGTTAAGAAAATGTATGTTTTATAGAAAATAAATGAATATTATGTTATAAGAAAATTACTAAGCCTAAAATAAAGATATACATAAAGGAGTAATAAAGAATATTTAACAAAGAGTCTCAGTTGTATATAACTGAGCCTCTTTTTAAAATAACATTTTTGTAATATCGAGTTTGATAAATTTCAAATCAGACCTGAAAAAGTAGTATAAACTCATTGTTTTCGTTTTTTTTTTAATTAGCTGAAGTTGCACAAGTATCGTGTTAACTACTCAAGAATGTTTTTTTGATGGCTTAAAATAAAATCAAAAATAGGTAATTTTGAATCTCCCGGGAAAATAACTACTACGACTTATCTCGTGTAGTTTGCTACTTTGCTTAAATTAAATTGGTAACTCCAACAGATTTAGATTTTCAAAGACGAACTACAAAAAAGAATTAACATAAATATTTTTAGAGACGTTAAAGTCATCTACCATAATTGTTTTCTTTTGGATTACCGATAATACGTAAACTCTGTAATTTTATGACAATAACTGAGGGTGGTGTCAATATTTGAAACCAACACGTTGATATGAAAAGAGTGTTTAAAAAATGTAGAGGAAGTCATACTTGGTACTTGATACTCTCTGCTTGCGCCTAAAGAGCGTGGTTGCAAATGTGTACTTTCCCCGTGTTGGTGCGGGCTTCTTTGCAGAGCATCTGCCTTCCAGCCAGGCATCTTGTAAAAGACGAACATAGGCTTAACGTCACTAGCACCGTGACATCCTACTATTACTGCTGCCATAATGTTAGTGCTTGGCATTGAAGAGTTCCGGTTTCGGAGGATAAGGTAGCCGGTAAACTTACTTTTGCTAGAGGCCTAATATTGCGGCCTCAGGTTGGCAACGCAGCATTAACATTATTGATGTCTATAAGAGACGTGATCAAGAAATCCATCTGCTTGTTTACCTTCCAATAGCATACAGTAAATATATAATAAATAGTGTATAGATAAGCAATCAATTCTACAACTTTATGACAAACCGTTTCCGTGTTTTAATTTCAAATATAAATTAATCAATTGTACAAGCCTTCTTGTACAGTTTGATGAAAATACTAAGATAGTATAAAAGTTTAAAAAAACAGGTTTCGTGTTTTGTTGCTATAATTATTATATCAAGTTTAGCATAAAAAAGGTTCATTTATGAGTCCATATCCAAATTTTATGGTAATTTGCCCCATCTCCTTTTTATTATATAATAAAAACCTTTGTTTAATATAATATGCTTCCATTGTTCTGTAAAAATGACTGAAAATGATAAACAAACAACGAAAAGAAACATGATTATTCTGATGGTGGATGGATCCTTCTTCTTGTTCTCAGCTACCTTCCCACTAATTTTCAGGCTAGTTGGTTCAGCCGTTCATGAGCTTTAAATAGTGTAACTAACATCACTTTCTTTTATATATTATATAGACATCGAGTGGCCTATGCTAACCTCTTACGTGCTCACAGGTACAGAGGCAAAAAGTATGATCTAAATAAGAGACCCAGACCAACAGGGTGACCATATCAACACGGAGAAAAATAACACAGACACAAATAAAAAAAACAACATATTTACAAATTACTAGCTTCCGCCCGCGACTTCACGTGATAAAACTGAAAAATTAAGATTTTTTTGTTTCTACGTATTTTTTCAGGATAAAAAGTATCCCATTTGATGCCCAGGATAATAAGGTATAATTATACCAAGTTTCATCGAAATCGAACCGTTAGTTTTCACGTGATGCCTGAACAGACAGACAGACAGACAAAAAAATTTTCAATCACATATTTGGGTTTGGTATCGATCTAGTAACACCTGCTATTTATTTTTTTTAATTTCAATCTGCAGAATTAACCTTTCTACAGATTTATTATAAGTATAGATATTCCGAAACACCTCCTTCTCTATGAAAAATAAAAGTTAGATTTAAAAAATCACCCTAAGCTGAGTGCAATCAAACCTCAATCCTTGTACAGAGAGTGGCTGAAGTTTGAATGGGTCGACGTCACTTCACGTTCGCGTTAAGTTGTTTCAAGGAGAATTTTTATTTTATTTTTATTTCCAAGTAACTTACGTTTTCTGAAGAAATGGAATTTAGATATCTTTAAAGCCGGAATAAATAAGATTCTTCTAACTTAGTACCATCAAAAACCTTATTGTTACAACTAGAATTCACAATACATATTCATTCATTTACTATAAGTAAGACTGCAAAGAACCGAAACTTTTTAAAATAAGTAATTCATCTACTTCCAAATAAAATAAGAATTTTCCTCGATTTCCTTTTGATTCCATCATCAGATCTAGCCTTGGTGATAATGGGACCACCTTGAAAGTACGGTCATTCAAATAGAAAAAAGAAAGAAAAAAAAACATACCTACATAATATAGGAGCCGGATATGTAACCTCTTCCTTTATTAGAAGTCGACTAAAATATTATTCAATACACGAAAACAATGTTATTTCAATATAATATCGACAAAGACAAAAATCGTATTTTTATTTTTTATTTTTTTTAGCACTTGCTTTGTGCGTGGAATAAATTTCTATAAATTTTAAAGAAAAAAAAATTTCGCCCCAGACAGGATTTTTTTTTCTTTCTTTAAAATTTATAGAAATTTATCCCACGCACAGGGCAAGTGCTAAAAAAAATAAAAAATAAAAATACGATGCATGAAACGAAAGTTATGGCCATTCTAAAATGTGAATTTCATCTGTGATGAACTCATTTGATGGGTACTCAGAACATAACTACCCGCGTTAACGGGTTAGAAAGGAATTAAAAATTTCGCCACGGGATTTGAATCCTCAGTAGCTCAATTGGTTAGAGCATTCGTCGGCTTGAGACGAAAGGTTACAGGTTCAAATCCAGTCTGGGGCGAAATTTTTTCTTTCTTTAAAATTTATAGAAAGACAAAAATGATTAAAAAATTGCTAACCCCGAAATTCAAAATGGATTCATAGCATTAAGGAGATGGACCACTTTCCATACAAAGTTTACTCTGGACCCAAAAAACACTACATAGCGCTCAGAATACTCTAGTCACTAAATACTTTTCTCTAAAATCAGATCTGTATTACAGGCATTTTCATTTTGAACGACATTTTTAAAAAAAGATACAAGATTTGAAGTTACGGTCCCTTGAAAAGATATATTATTTTTATGTTAAAATTAATTAAAATTGCTTTAAAGTATTATCCGCTGGTCAACCTGCAACTTTTTCTAGTAATCAACATGTTATGAGACCGGAATTTGGTAATAAAACATATTTTTTTCGTAATTTACGTATGAAAAACTTTTTTTATAAATATTTGATGTCAATAGTTTAGGTGTGTGTCAAAAGTCCGGAAGTCTTGTCAAATAGATTATTTTTTTGCAATTCAAGGAAAGCAAGTTCTGTACAATGACACTAGGTTCTAGGACGTAACTTATTGGAGATTTGTTATTTTATTTTTTTTTTACTATCAGTCATTATTTTAGACAAATCCAAACTTAACTTTTCTCGTTTGTAGCTTACGAGAAAAGGGTTTCGTATAGTTCATTGCGTAAAAGAATGTCAAAATAGTATTTAGATAACCGACATCAAAAAATCGCGAAGCTTCTTTCAAAAATTTACTTAAATTAGTAATATCCGTTATGATATGAAACATTACATAAAAAAATAATTTAATAATTACTGAATAAGTTTTTTACCGTCGGACTCAGGCCATATTCGGTCTATGTCCTTTTAAGTTTTTAGTTAAAGTGATTATTATCATTTAAACCTTCAACAAAACTAGTAGGAACTCTTTGGCAATACTAGGCGCTTTTCACAGACGAAAGAACATATTATATATCTATACAAGAAGTGAAACCACCTCTCTCTACAAGTATTTATTAAGCTCTCCTGTTGATAAGATGGTAATACCGACCGCTGTAATTACATCTCTTCTTAATAATAAAAGATAAACTTGCGAGTCTTTCAAATTGAAGAAATAAATCCATTTGAAGCTTATTTATATATATTTGTAGTCTACGTAAATCCCTTCAGGCATTTTCTTGTACTACTTTTTACTTTCTTAGCAAATATTTTATGAAAATGAATTGTTTTTTCGTATTTAACGTTTGTGTAATTTGATATTAGAGACCGAGGCAAGTATTAATCAAATTAATTGAAATGCTTAGCTATTTGAAAAATAAAAATCTAAAAATCTATTTGAAAAAAAAAAAAATTCTTTAAAATCTAGTATGAAAATGTAGCTTAGGCATCTTCTAGGAAAAAATAATTTGGCACCTTTTAGCTTTTTACTGCTACATTATTTTTTGTTCAATTATTATTATTATACAAGACGGTTCATTGATAACTATTCGTAATGTGTGTTTAAAGAAATAGTTCTTTCAGTGAGCCTGGACTAACACGGAGTAAAACATTACAGCAATATTGTGTAAAAACCTAATATATATAAATATATTTTAAATATATATAAATAGTCTGAATAAATACCACGTCTGATTCTTATTTCCAGTTCGTATTCTTATTATTTTAGCAAAAACCATTAGACGTCCTGTCCATAAAAAGGTATATCAAAAAACTCACCCAAAATAAATCCGCACGAGAGGCATATTAAAACCCATTTCACAGCACGTAACCTCATGTCGAAGGTATTCACGGGCGATTCACAAAAGGTGGCAGTCAAATATTATCACTATTATGCTGAAGTAGCACATAATTCTTGGCTGCCCACGCGACCTGAAAAGATAAAATATTATATGAGACCGAAGCTTGGATGGTGTTATTGGTATAGAGTGTGCGCAAGATTTAAAAGAAAAACTCAAGGTTCAAGGTCAAAAGGAATCGCTCTGGAGCATTCCGATTTTATTAGTCTTTTTTATCGAATAAGTGCTAGATTTCGACAAGTCGTTTGGTTTGTTACGACCATCTTACTTACTCCTTATGTTTCTAACATCAGTGTTTGCTGTGTTTTGACTTAGAGGCTAGCCAGTAACTAGGTAGTATGTTAGGTTTCGTATCGAAATGGAATTATTATTATCTTAAGGAATTAAAGAGGCAAAAGAAAATTTTCGTACAGTCTATAAAAGCTAGTAGGAAAATGTAGCTTAAGCATCTTTTAGGCAAAAATAATTTGGCGCCTTTTAGCAGATTTTAAAATACTTTCTATTGCTACATTATTTTTTATTCAACTGTTATTATAACAACATAACAAGATTTTTCATAGATAAGTAATCGTAAAATTCATATAATTATAATAATAATTAAGATAATAATTAAGATTGCTGCATCATTTCAAAATCATAATGGCCAAGTTTCGAAGATAGCCAAATAAGCCAGTTTTGGAGAATAAGAAATAAAATACTAAAAACTACAAGAAGATAAATTTGTAGAAGATCTATTGGTCTAGTAAATCCAATTTTTTCCAGTATCACCGAGACACACAAATACTGTTAAATAAAGGAGCTATCTTTTGTTAAATTTGATTATCCAACCTGCCTTATTTTATAATAAGACCAACAAATCTTCTACAAATTCATCTTTTGATAGTTTTTAGTATTTTATTTCTTAATCTCAAAAACTGGCTTATTTGGCTATCTTCGAAACTTGGCCATCGATAGTATTTGGCAAACCACCCGAGGACTTTATGTATGAGGTATGTATGTGTATAGTGTTTGTAAAATATTCTCCACTCTATACTAATATGCTCTTAAGTGTCATGCCATTTTTATTGGGGCCGTTTATAATCCGTTCACAAATGCCGTTATTCTTTTGTGAGCTTGATTTCTTTGTACAGGTGTCATGTGCGTGTCGGGGTGGAACGATTATTTTGTGATTATGTCAAGCCGTGTTTTGTTTACTACAAGCGTTGAAAATTATAGGTTTCATACTCCCATGTTTACCATGTTGTAATGCTTACTCATGTTGAACTTAAATGGTAATTTGTTAATGTGGTATTTAAATCAAGATTATTTTATTTCCCAATCTACCACCGCGCGAATATGCAATTAAATTTTTTATCTTGGTAAAGTTTTTTTTCTAAGTGAATTATTAATAAAATATGTACATTTCACTTATTGTTAACAGACAAAAGATATTTCAGAATGAAAATCCAGAACGCTAAGTTGCAGTTAGGCCTAAACATTTTTTTGTCTGTTTGTTACTTAACACTTTACCTATAGTCTAAGATCCGAAGTTAGGTCGACCTACACCGAGCTGTTAATAGGATGAAACCGGTTTTATGGCAAAATTTAGCATATCAGAAAATAGATTAAAAATGGTTTGCCTTAAAAAAATCCTGGTCAATTTTCTTTCATTTTTTAAAATGGTTTTTATTTATTAATTGGTGCATTATTATTTTATCCCGAAATAAAGTAGGTATAAGACGAAGTTGCTGAAGTTGGGTTGCCTGTTATTTATCTGGATTGCTAGGTATAAACAGATAATTGTCGATGCTAGTTATTTACATGGGATCGGATAATAGAAAAATAATGTATCAACTTATGTGTAGTTTTATTACAGTTTATGTTGATATATATCTAGAGTTGCCTGAAAAGGACAATTGGAAACGTGAAAATCATTATTTTTCAAATAATTAAAAATATTCGTTCCAGGATTTTTTAAAGCAAGCCACTTTTAATATGATCGGTGCTCGGTGTAAATCGATGTAGGTCCGGATCTTATACTACTAACCTGTTAAATAGAAACTATAAATATTGGACAAACTTTCGTTACTGTATTGTAACATCCTACTATTACTGTAATGATTTGGGGGTCAACTTAAGATTTAAAATTTTCAATATTATCAGAGCGCAAATATAGTTGACGTCTCTGAGTGTGGCCGTTAATCTAATTTACTTAAGCAGCATTTGCCTTAATAATAAAAAAAGAAAGAGGTTTTTCATTTGGCGGTAGGTATGTCATTTAAATATTTGATCACGCATAAATTGTTACAGGGTGATTTGATTTTAATAATTCTTTCTTTTTTTGTATAAAACATACATACATCCCACTTCTAAGAAGTTTTGTTTTAATTTTATGGAATCCATAACATGTTTACGGGTTTTTTTATATACTTTTAATGCAAAAGTATTAAATTTATAGAATTCAGTATTAGTCCACATCAATCATAAAAACAGATTACAAAAAAACTGTTTTAAATGACAGTTACAGAAAGAAATTACTAAAAAATATGTAAAAAATAATATCATACAATACTTCATCATAAACGTTATTGTGTAAAGATACACTTGTATATAAGTATAAATCAGACTACTAAATCTATTATATATCAATTTAATTGTAATATAATCCCCTTACGGGGTATGTAGAGGGTATCAAGTGCCAACTGTAACGAACGCGGTCAACGACCGTTACACCAAAGATTTCCCGTAGCGCTCTTATATTTTTTTTATGATATTGGAAGGCGTGAATGATATTGGAAGCAGACGGATTTCCTAATGGTAAGTAATTCCTACCGCCTTGAGACACCAAAGGTAATAATGATGCGTTGCCAACCTGAGGCGGGGATGTTAGGCCTCGAGCAAAAGTAAGTTAATCTGCTACCTTATCCTCCGAACCGGAACAATTCATGACGTTTTAGCGGCAGGAATAGGTAAGGCGGGTAAGTCGCTGCGAAACTCTACCACCTAGTCAGATGTTACAGTGTCAGAGACGGTAAGCCTATGCTTTTACGAGTTGCCTGGCATAGAAAGGCAGATGGTCTATTCAGCAAAGGAGCCCGGACCAACGCGGGGGGTACATATAAATATAATTTTACTTAATTCAAACACTATAGCATAGCCTAAACCTAAATATAGTACAAGTATAGTTAAAGCTATTAGGAAATAATTAAAAAAAATGTAAACAAAAATTACAAAGAGCCATTAAATATTTTTAGCTGTATATTAAGAAATAACTTTGATAATAATTATTATTGCATCCATATAGTACATATTTAATTATTTAATACAAATATTGAAAAGACATTGTTAGATTTAGCTATGTTTAAATTATTATTTTTCTCAAGTTATTTAAAATTATACGCGTATAAATAATATAAACTAACAAATATACTCATTATCTTAGTTAGAGTACGCTTTAACTGCCTTATCAATAAATATAGACTAAGGTGCTTCAAGGTTTATGTCAACATTATAAGGTAACAAAGCACACATTTATTCTGGTATATATTTAAGTACATATATTCTATGTATTAGTATCGTTGGCTAACACCCATAACACAAGCTTATAATTTGTTTACTTTGGGGTTAGATTCAATTTGTGTAACTTATCCAGGGATATTTATTTATTTACTAGCTGTCCCGGTGAACTCCGTTCCACCCGTTCAGTTTGTACGGGAAAAAGTAAAATGTTGTTTTTTCTTAGTTTTCTCGCAGGTTTTTTCATTTTTCTTATCTTTTAAACCTTCCCTGGACTTGATCAAATAATTCAAAACCAAAAATAGCGAAATCAGTTCAGCCATTCTCGAATTTTAGCGAGACTAACGAACAGCAATTGATTTTTATATATATAGATATGTCAACGGTCCGGTATCACTGATTCTTTTAACTTATTCCTTTTTGTCTTCTACAGAAAGATCTAAAATATGTATAATGAGCAAACCGCACCTGCAAGGCATGATGCATGTTTAGATTACAATAAAATATACTAAATCTTTTTAAAGAAGAAAGAAATGGAATTATTTAAATGGATCGGCAACACCTGCAGATTTTCGGTAGGCCATTGTTAGCTCCGGTTGCTTCAGTCTGTATTACATTGTGATAAAGTCTATAATGTCATCTTAAATATTGGAGTACTTAAGTCTGTTTATCAATAAGAAAGCTTAAAATGTTCGGCACAAATTAACCTCTAATTTTAATATAAAATAAAATCTTCTTCAAGGATTAATTCATCATCCAGCCAATAGTATATCACAACGAAGCGAAGGGTTCCCATTTTCTTAAAGGGATATGATGTAATAGAAACATTAATACCCGTAACTTAGAAGCTACCGCTCATTGGGACTTACAACTTGTAAGCCTTGTCGGGTAATGGCTTTAGAATTTGGTTCACAGGGTCTAACACCAAAGATTAAATCCACAAAGTTGTGACATATGTAATATTAAGAGAGTGCCTAATATCTGTATAAACCCATTTCAGCCACAATGTCAATGTTCACCGCTATATTGTTCCAGTTTGTAGGGTAAGACTAAAAATTCAAAAAGCAATTTTTACCAGCGGCGGTTGCAGGTCCGCAGGTTCTGCAGAAAGTAGATTTATGTGCAAAAAGTAAGCGCACGTATTATCACAATGCGTTTTTCACCCGCAGCGCGGTTGGTTGCGGTTCCCGCGGCGGCGGTCGCTTGCTTGTACAATCGTACCAGTTTCCAACTGGTCATTTCAAATTGACGTTCTTGTGAGTTTTGATGTGAAACCGCAGTTCCGCGCTTGCGACGGTTGGGGGCCCGCAGTTTCTGTAGAATGTAGATTTATATGCAAAAAGTAAGAGCACATTTCATGACACGTTTTAAACCCGCAGCGCCCGCGGTTACTTGCGGTACACGCGGTAGCAGTCGTCCGCCTGTAGAATCGTACAAGTTTGCGAGCGATGATTTTAACCGCGGCGGTTATGTGACCGCACAAATTACTAGTCACGTAAGCTTTGAAATAACACTGCAGTTCTGATGCGGGCGCGAGTAAAAACCTCTTTGTTAGTTCTTAGCCTTAGACTGCTGGTTTTCGTATCTTACTAAAGTAGTTCAACATTCTAGCCTTAGGTTTATATATAAAATATTTTGTTTTCATATCGGCTATACAATACATTGAATCTATACTTGCTATCGTCGGCACTTGGTGGAATTCCATTGTATATACACGTTGTTTGGAGTTAACACTTGTACTTATCCACAGTATACTTTATGTTACGGTAACATCTAACCAAATAGGTATTGAACGTTAAATCAAAAAAGTCCTTTTTATCTTTAGTTTCAAAGCCCTGATGATGCTGTAAACAGTGAAACCGATTGGCTAGATAGTAGCAGAAAGTGTTAAATAAAGTATACAGTGGATAAGTACAAGTGTTAACTCCAAACAACGTGTATATACAATACATTGAAATTATATTCAATCAGCCTACCTACATATAAAAGCAGTAAATGTATTTTCCAGTAAAACGCTCAAGTTGTCAGTGATAAGATGTTATGTATACAGTTATCCATAACATATAAGTCAGCGCTCTTAAGGCTTACAACTTGTAAGCCTTGTCGTATAATGGCTTTAGAATATGGTTGTGCACGATTATAAATAAAAGATCAGAAATCTTAACCATATTGTTAAATGAACAAACACTTGTATCAACATAATTTATATATTTTGATTTTTAAACGAACAAATGTTTCTTAATTTAAAATAAGAATATGTGGAAGTTTTACCTAGGCCGACGATGGAAAGTATCAAATAATACTCGTAGAATGGATGGAAAAATCATAATGCTATACTGCTAGTGCAATTTATATTCATATTACGAGATATTGAACAAGCAATAGCATGTCCTGATGGTAAGAGACAATCGTCACCTGAACACACCATAGATGTGACTGGTGTGTTTCTATGTCATGGCTGGTAACTTAGGATATATCTGGATCATATATGGATATACAAATCCACTGGCTGCCTAAATCTTCAACAGTTATACAGAAAATGTAAATGTTATATTTTGTTAGACCTAACAAGCATGTCTACAGATTTACAGACAGTATTAATGTAGACATTATGATACTCGATTCAGGTATAATTAAAACTAAGTTAAACCCTAAATGCACAGACAAAACAGTAAAACACCAGCCAGCTAGCCAACACTAACCTTCACATCTAGTTCTATTATTAAATATATGACAGACTAGCTGCGCCCCGCGGTTTCACCCGCGTAAGTCCCAATCCCGCGGGAGCTCCGGGATAAAAAGTAGCCTATATGTTTTTCTGGGTCTTCAGCTACCTACATACCAAATTTCATCGTAATCGGCTTTGTAGTTTTTGCGTGAAAGAGTAACAAACATCCATACATCCATACATACAAACTTGGATGGAAAACCAATGGTTGAACGCCCGGTGATCGCGTTCGCAACAGTGAGATCAAGGAGAAAGTGGGATCAAAAGAAAGTGTTACTGTAAAATTGAGAAAGATGACGCTCCATTGGTAGGGTATTGAGGAACAAAAACCAGATAAAATATTGACAAAACAGATATACAATATGAATGTGAAGAGATGTAGGTACTAGGGAGATCTTGGTTGGTATTCTATGTACAAATCACTCGAGAAGGTATTGTTCAAGGTTGGTATGTTGTGTGTCTTTGTCTAAGTCTTTGAAACCGGCGTGTTTGCATAAAAATAGTAATACACGGGAAAAAAGGTAGGCACGTCAGCAAGGATCATAAAAGACATCTTTACGCCCACATCCCCGAAGAGGTAGGCAGCGGCACAACCAGAGCACGTACGACTAGCCGAAGACAAAAAGTCCCACAATGTGATAGGTGGCAAGCCAATCGGGCATATCCACACCCGGGCACTGTTATTCTTATTAGAAAATTGAAAATATGAATTTTCTAATTCTTTTTGTTGCTTGACCCGGGGATCGAACCCGGGACATCAAGAAGTCAAGCTCGGCGCCGGACCTAGACCACAGAGGCGACACATGACACGTCGAATTAGCTACTTTCTGCCTATCCCGTTAGAGATTTGGCGCAAAAGATATATGTCTGCGATAAATTATTAAAAAAATTGTATGTGTTATTTAATAACACATACAAATTTTTTATCACGTACCGAAACAAATAGAAGTAAAACAAAATCTTAGAAATTCTGAGATACATGATCGTTACACAAAGGTATCTCTTTAAAGTACTGCGAAGTTGCATAAACCGCGAAGCTAGTAATATATTACCTATTCAAAAAAGATATCCATGTTGGGAATAGAATGCCAGACTCCTAGACATTCGGCTGCGTCAGACGAGTACGCTAACCTTCCCACCTTTAAGTTAGTGAAATATGTAACAGAAATGTTTTCTTTCTGAAAAATGTATATAGCTTTTACGTAAAACGAAGCTTCGCCCGAGGCGATATTTAGTTTGAAAAATTCTAAAGACGCAACACACACTTGTCCCCAGGAGATGTGACATGCTACTAACGATTTATATTGAAAATTTAAGTTGAACATAAAATGCAACGAACGGAAACAGTTTCCAATATTTCCTGAAACTTTTACGTAACCTGAATAAAACAAAGTTTTCAGGAGAAGTTGCGGACGACCTTTAAATGTGTTATGGAGCTACTTTTCAAGATTTTGAAAAATCTAATAACGTTTTACATAATATTTTTTTATGATATTAAAAGGCATAAAAGCAGATGAATTTCCTCATGGTAACAAACTCACGCCGCCTCAAGACAACAAACGTTTTAATGGTGCGTTGCCAACCTGAGGCCGGGATGTTTGGCCCCAAGCAAAAGTAAGTTTACCTAATCATCCTGCGCTAATACCTCGTTAGCGTATCTACGCGCCCAACAACATCGACCAACCGCGAGGCTCAGGTTCTATTCTCGACGGGGTGCAGTTATTTGTGGGACGAACATCGAAATTTATGTATTTAGGTCTGGGTGTATTTAAAATAATAACAAAAAAAAGTATCTTCACGCCAATATCCCCGAGGCACAGAGGCACAACCAGGGTTAACTAGCCGAAGACACTAAGTTATTTTAAATTTATATCGTTTAAATTTAAAAAAAAAGCATTACTTACCCTTAATTCAATTAAATTAAAATGATCAATTTGGAACTTCCCTCTATAATGCGACAATTTTTTTATTTTTTTACGTAATTACGTACGTTATTGTTTTTTTTATTTGATTTTTTTTACGTGACAAGACGGCGACCTACGGCTTTCCTGATGGTAACAGGCTACTTGTAGCCTACATACACTAAATATGTTATAGGTGCGTTGCTGTATTTGACTGAGATTTTAGGTCTTATGTGTAAGCCTACTGGGACAATAGAGTTAAGAGCGTACGCTTACCCATCGACAATAAGAGGATCATTAAAGAAAAAGTTGATTGAAGACATTATTGATTTCAAAGTTACAAGTTCGAGGTGCTCGGACTCTTCTTGACCTATTTCTCTTCCTACATATCGCAATTGACAAGTAACTATCTGAAAATGTGTTATATTGAAACCTTATTCCTTTTTTATTTTACATTAACTTGGGTGAATTTAAATCTTCTGCATTGTATTAATTCTGGATATAGTTCTTAGATGTATGATTTTTGATCATATTAACTAGAATTCGGTAACGTAAAAACACGATTAAAAAAAATTACCTTGATAGAAACATTTGTCTAAAAAGGTCGAATAATTTCGAATCGAAAAAAAATTATATTTCTGAGTTATTTACGAAACAGCTCACGGAAGGTGTCAAAGGCAACTTTTGGCTGACAGGTTTATAATATCAGATCCCTTAAAAAAATAAAGAGTGTTAGGCGTATGGTTGAACAAATAAAAATAGTAAAAAGGTCATCATTTGAAAACACTTCCGGGACAGTTTGACCTTATAAAGGCTGTTATTTTTTATTGAATATTTTATTCTCCCAAAATTTCAACTCTTATTGTTATACCTTTTCTATTTACAGACACATAAACTTCACTAAGTTTAATTTGTACTACACTAATTTACTGCATTAAAATAGAAATAAATAAATATTTTGCTAGAATCAATGAAAACTAATAAATTTAAAAAATATAGAAATTTTACCCAAGCACAGGCAAGTGAGAAAAACGAAAGTTATTTATAGCCATTACAAATGTGAATTTCATCTGTAACGATAAACTCATTAAATAGGTCATAAAAAGACTACAATACTCTGTCATCATGGACTATTCGAGAAGTAAATATCCATGTATCTATTCATCAAAATTTTCCTATAGGTACTTGATATTAGAGCCATACCTACTCTGACGCAAGAAACGAAAGTTATGGCCATTCTAAAATGTGAATTTCATCTGTAATGATAAACTCATTTGATGGGTACTCAGAACTGTGTATCTAAGGGACATAACTATCCGCGTCAACGGGTAAGAAAGGAATCAAGAATTTCGCCACGGGACTTGAATCCTCAGGAGCTCAATGGTTAGAGCATTCGTCGGCTTAAGACGAAAGGTCACAGGTTCAAATCCTGTGTGTGGCGAATTTTTTTCTTTCTTTAAAATTTATAAAAAAAAAATTCTCGGGATAGGATTTGTGCCCGGTTTGCGACAGATTGTGGGACTTAGTATCTTCGGGTATAGTTCTTAGTAGTCGTGGGTGCCCTGGTTGTGCCTCTGTCTAGATATGGGTGTGAAGATACTTTTTTTAAGGGGTCCAAACACACTGAGAAAATAGTTATCTACTCCTTATAACTAAAGCAAAGGAAAGAAGAGGAGGCTTTCTGGTTTGTGTATAACATAAATAATATATAAATTCTTAAACATGCTACATTCTGAGCATTGTAGCGGCAAATTGTACAGGTAAGTCGATAAGCTAACGTCACGGACATTGACACAGAATTAAAACTTAATTTCGATACGATTCAGGCCTGTCAGATACACACCGGGACCCGTTAGGGTGGCCGCACACGGGCCACTTGCGACAAAACACTAATCCTGTACTGACGTACATAAAAATAAGGAAGCTTTTTAAACGGCAGGTTACTGGTATGCAAGTAAAGCGAGCTTTTAAAAAAACTTTTTGAGATACTAGTCGAAGCGTCTTTACAAAAAAATTTAAGTACAGTAAAACTGCAAAAACCTCTACTTTACTTGGTCTCGTCACGATTTGATAATATAGATAAACTTAATTTATTTTTTTGAATGATAGAAAATCATACATGATGAGATCGTCAAGATAAGTCAAAAATTTATGCATTATTAACTATAACTCAAAAATCACTAGTCTGATCATGATAAAACTAACATGGGACCATCTCGAAAGCGTAACCTACTTTTGTGGTTGTTTTTTAGAAATAAAATTAACCATCAAAGTCAGTAGTAATACTTGCTGAGTATTTGCGTAACAAACATTCAAAAAAAAACATACACACAGAACACAGAACATACACAAAGAACAGTTTAGTTATGAACCTCCTCCCTTTATGAAGTCGGTTAAAACTGGGAAC
Source organism: Calephelis nemesis (assembly GCA_002245505.1). Lineage (NCBI taxonomy): Eukaryota > Metazoa > Arthropoda > Insecta > Lepidoptera > Riodinidae > Calephelis > Calephelis nemesis. Next base: position 33,687 of record NJDD01011888.1, read on the forward strand.
TTTATCTTCTTCTATCTGGGGTATCTTCGTACTTTTAAAAATTTTAAAATAAATATTTTTTTATAGTAAGTTATCTTGTTGGGAAATCCATCATACCCATTTAATCAGATTTATTTTCATGGACACCTACACCATACACCATAGTAGCAATTTTCTTTTAAAAATAATTTCTCTCCATGTGATCAATCATTACCTGGTCACAAAAGAGGATGTGATACTCCAATCGTGCTTCAGTAAAACAATCTAATAATTAATCTAACTGGATTATTCCTTAGAGCAGTCTAGACTTGGTAATATAGTCGTCTAATGACCAGCTTGAATTTATTCTGTGCGACTCAACCATTCCCAGCCTTTGTTACTCGCCATTGTTATGTTCTATTTTGAAAAATCTCATTCTGTAAGTTTACTTGAAATAAGCTTTCAATAATAGATAAATTTTTGTGACAAGCTTTTAGTACAGATATTCCCGGCAGTAGACTTTAGAAGTACTTAACTATTCAAGACGTATAAAATAAGCCCAATTACGAGAGGTTGATGTTTTGACTTTAAGGAGTTCCTACGACAACCTTCTGCTTTCATCTTCAATTACTTTTGTAAGTAAGTAAACCAAAAACCAGCTCAATCAGTTAGGGTTAGCTGCTAAAAAATTCAGTTACACAAGACAACCATGCAACAATACAAGTTAAATTAAAACTTGGCAAACAAGGTTTAAGATTAAAACAAACAAATGAAAACAGTTAATATATTGGGTAACTATAGGTAACGTACATTTCTTATAATTGAAAAAACCAGCGATAGTTGATCCTTATAAAAAAATATACAAAATTTTCAATAAAAATTGTTGGTAAGTTAAACAACGGCTTTTAAGTGAGAAAAGTACGTTTTTGATTTCCACGAGACCATTTTCACTTTTAAGTACCGAGGAAAATCACTGTCAATCCATAACAATGAGATCTGAGAGATATTTCGAAAGAAAGTGTTTATATGTAAAATGACATGAGCAATAAATATGAGCATGCTCTGTTAGCTCAGTCATTTGGAAAGAGTGGCAAACGAAAGATTGGCAAAACAGCTCCACCTTACCTATTCCTACCGCTATAATGACAATGTCATGCACCGATCTCAAGGTAGGGTAGCCGGTAGATTTACACAATTGTCTTAACACCCGGGCCAGAGGATAGCGGCGCACCTACAACGTCGATGGTGTCTACAGGTTGCGATTATCTTTTACCACTTCGTGCGTGTTCGCTGTCTGTTACCAAAAATAAATGGTGTCAATAATGTTCGAAAGGTTTTTGTTTAAAAATGATAATGAATGAAAGGAAGCTAAGCACACGATTACTGCAGAGTAATAGTGATACGTGACTCTCTGTCTTACACACAAGGACGTGGCGTAAAGATATGCAAACTGAAATCAATCTCCTATTCAGTAATAAAGCTGATAACATTATTTCATGCGATTGTCCCATACTATAACATACTAATCAACCTGCAGGTACATTTGTAACTGCCGAAAAGGGTCTGTGTGCGACAAAGTTTATCTCGTTCGTAATATCAGTGCCGAAATAATTTTCATTGTCTGTGGTTTTATCATCCTGCTATGGTCTATGTTGACGTTAAGCTTATCTCTGTAGCGGGGGAAAATTAAACTTTACATTCGGATTACAATGTTTACTGATTCAGTACCGCTTCTGTTAAAATATGCAAGTATTATAAACGAAGTAGGCTTTTGCAAAGTTCTTTTCAGCAGAAAATCTTACTGATATTTTTGGCATTAATTGTATGCTTCAAACAATTAAACCGAGACTATTGCCTTTGCAATGCTAGTTTTTCCAACTTATAAAAAAACTACTGTCTACCGTACAATCGTATACATAGATGAAATTACTGACATTTATGGCTTAACATTTAATATGGGCATAATATATGCTTCAAATGACGAAAACCATATTAATGTCAGCCACGAAATAAGTGATGTGATATAACAATTTATATCACACGTGATATAAGTGATGTTTTTTTATAACAAGCCGAATCGGTCTTTGTGGGTGTTAACAGCTACTAACACTTGGTATGAGAAAAATTAGTGTTGTTTTCCTATTTTCACTGCAATTTTCAGATTTTTCTCTGAAAAAATATCTAACCGGCATAAGTGAAAACTGGAATATTAACGTTATGCAGTTTTGATATTTTGGAATGGTTAGGGAATAATTTCGCACGAATTGATTTAATTATCAGTATGAAAGTACTATCATTTATGCACAAATATTATTTTCATATCAATAACCTGCGTTTGGCTTGACAAAAACTCGCTTAAGGAATACTACGAGACGGCTAGGAGCGTCTTCATATTATCTGTATAACGAACATTGCTCGTCTACACATAAAGCTTATTTTCAAGATGGAACAAATAGAGCAATGTTTGTTGATATTATACGTATCCGCTATTATCTTGTCTTGTGAGAATGTAATGGTAGGTATATTGCAGCGTGTTATCCATTGCGAATCCTATATTCTTTGGAAATATCTAAGCAATACAAAAACAGCAATGAATCTACGTTTTATTTTAGATCTCGCGCCGTCTTAATCGCACATGCGCCCTTCGCCGTCTTACGATCTGACGCGAGTTTAGAAGTTTTAACGAATTACAAAAAAAGTGCGCAACGCCGCTAAAAAAAAAAAATTATTTTAAAAATTGGTGAAATAAGTTCATTTGCTCAGGCGTTATCGTTGAGCTCGAGAAATGGATATTGGATATTTGTTTTATAGATTGAAGAAATAGTTCTTTGAATTAGAAATATGACTTGATTCTGATTCCAATATGACAACTAATCAAACTTGAAAACTATGATAAGTTGTATTTTTGTAATACACGTAGTTTGGAGTAAACTATAGTTAGTTGATCATGAGAAGTGTGTAGAATACCTAAATATCTTACATAAATTTGAGTTGAGAATACATTAAAGATCTTTTTTCATACTTAAGGTGACATAATTACTGGGAAAGAACACTTTGTGGGCGAGAATAGTTAACGTACGTCTCACAAACAAGTTTTCGACGCGCTAATTTTGAATCCTCGTCAGGAACATCTAACCGTTTCCGTTTTTTAAATACCTTTAACTAAAAAAATGGAAAAAGGTGGATTCAATATTTTCAAGAGAAATTCAGCAAAAACAGTAAATACAAACACAATCATTAAAATTTAGGACTAATTGGTCCCTCATTATTATACGTCTTTAATTTTTCAAAGGCCAAGTTCATTTAAAACAAAGTTTGTAACTTTATTACTTTGAAGGGTAATATTTTTGAAGAGAACGTGATTAGTTGGTGAACAAAAAAGTTAAAGGCATTCCTCGAAATTTTCGACCATCCTAGATTTGAAATTTAAATATATTAATTACATTTCATAACAATTTATAAACTTCTCGTTTCGGTGGTGCCGTTTTTAGGGTTCCGTAACCAAAGGAACAAGACGGTACCCGTCGTCATGTCTGTCCGTCCGTCCGTATGTCGCAGCCACTTTTTCAAAATAATAAGAGCTATGCTGTTGAAACTTCGTAAGTAGGTGTATTCTGTGAACTGCATTGCAATTTTCACACAAAAATAGAGAAACTAATAATAAGTTATGGGATTCCCCATACTTTAAACTAAATAAAAGTCAGTTTTTTTTCATCAAATCCCGAAGTGTACGCTATCTGTGAATAGTTTTTTTTTATAACATTGGAAGGCAAACAAGCAGACGGATTTCCTGATGGTAAGAAATTCTCGGCGCCTAGAGACACCAAAGGTGGTAATGGTGCGTTGCCAACCAGAGGCCGGGATGTTAAGCCTCGAGCAAAAGTAAGTTTACCTAATCATCCTCCGCTAAAACCGGAACACGTCATGACGTTATGGCAGTAGGAATAGGTAAGGCGGTGATACCAATCCGGATGAGTAGCTGCGAAACTCTACCACCTAGTAGGATGTCAAGGTGTTAGTGATGGCAAGCTTATGCTCGCCTATTACGAGCTGCCTGCCACAGGAAGGTAGGTGTTCTATTCTACGAAGGAGCCCGGACTAACACGGGGAAACGGGCAATAGGTCTTCTAAACTGAACGATAATAAAAATGTAAATTTATGTAAATTATCATTTAATTAAACTACCAACGATGAAATGCGATGCAATGCGTTGAAAACCAAAATAATAATGGTATTTGAAAGAGATGTAGCCAGAACGGATGTAAGAGTTTTGGTTGATGATGTAGTGCTGGAACAAGTGAATGAAATTGTATATCTTGGTTGTGCTTTT
>NJDD01011889.1:0-14587 GCA_002245505.1 Calephelis nemesis
GAATTTCATGCTAAGCTCAAGTGATTGCTTATTAACATTCACCGGAACTGCCATATCCTGTCCCTTTTGAATTTATTCTCTTTGATCTATTTGCGCGTCTTTATTTAATTGAGAGATTCAAGTTTACCAATAGTAAGATGAGATTCCTCAGGTCCAGTGATAATTATTATTCTCTTCAAGTTCCCTCTGAAAATATTTGTTACTATAACCTTTCTTTTAAATTACGAGCAATAATGCTTTGGAACTCTGTCCCTGTAAATGTATATATACATATTTATATTCAAATAATTTTTTTCAAAAGTATGTTCAGGCGTCACTCTCTGCGTTCACTGTTTTTAAGGTTGCATTTTACTTTTCTTGTTTGTTCATTTCTAAATACAAATACCTATAATTTAAACAAGCTTCGTTTAGGATAATTTAAAGCAGTATCTTCACGCCCACATCCCCGATGACGTAGGCAGAGGCACAACCAGGGCACCCACGACTAGCCGAAGACACTAAATCCTACAATGTGATAGGTGGCCTATTGTCAACAGGGCACATTTCCAATCCCGAGCAACATTTTCTTGGAATAGAAAATTGGAAAAACCCAATTTTCTTTTTGTTGCCCGACCCGCGATTTGAACCCCTGACTTCATGCAGTCAAGTCCAACAACTGAACCTCTAGATCACAGAGGCAACAGAGGATATATAGGATAATTTATTTTGTCTTTTTTATGTTAAGGGTACTATTGTACAGTATCTAACTAAAGCATCATCCAAACGTTTGTAATCACGCCCTAATCAAGCCTTCCACAAAGGTGACCTTGGTGGAAACTTTGTTTTAAAACCGACGTTTTAATCCGTGTGGAACCACTGTAAATCTTTAAAAATATTGTTCCATACCTTAGCGTTGCCTGGTAGAAATCGCTGACTTGGCGGTAAGTCCGCCTTTGTGTATCTTATAGTTTAAGTTTTTTTGATGTACCTATTGGTAATTTCCCTGTTTCAAGTGTACAATAAGTAGTTATTTTGGCATTGTTTTGCGTTTCATTTTTTAATTGTACAGTAATTATGAAGCCATTAAGATAAAACGCAACGCATTTCTCTTTTTATCCGTTTAGCCAATTTCTGTGTTAATTATTTATCAAAAATTTCTGCGTTATCACATTACGCACACCAATAAAATCACTTAACTCTACATCTATATAATAAACTAGCTGTCCCGGCAAACTTCGTTTCACCCGTTTTGAAAAAAATAAAGTACTGATTTTCCCACTTTCCCTACGATTTTCCCGGTTTTTCTCTCCACAAAAACCTTCTCCTGACAATAACTGATCTAATAAAAAAAGTATTAGCCAAATCGGTCCAGTCGTTCGGAAGTTATGCGCTTACCAACACATTTAGCGATTCATTTTTATATGTCGGCGCAACCACATTAGTTCCTCTGAAAAACTAGAATAATTAAGTTAAATAATTTGATGATGTCCAGAAAATAAGTTTATAAACCATCAGTTGATTACTTTGAGTCGATTGCGATGTGAAATTAAGGTTATCATTGTTATTTCGATACTTAGCCTAACGACTTGTAAACACCTGTGCCTGCACGTGCGCCGAGCCTTATAAAAACGGCTGCACTGTAAGCGATAAGGCATTCACGATTCACAAGCCAATGGCAGCACGTCGTTATGCTGCCCGTTAAATAAACGGAGTGTAAAAGTGCTTGTGAAGTTTTTTTTGAGAACACCCAACATGAGTCATCACCATGGCAACGACAACAGTGGCGTCAGCAATGATGACGTCACACTTTTAAAAAACACCACGAACGTTCCTAATTCGTCATATATAATAGATAATGAAAGTGAATCCCCATCGTGTGATATCACTCCTGAAGGAATGGAAAAATTTTACTATTTTTTTTCTCTTGTATTTGTTATTGTCAGGAGAATCATTTTTTTAAAAAGAAAAAACTGGAAATTTCAAGGTAAATGGGGAAAAATGCTTAAATCCATACAAACTGTAAATAGCTGTTAATTCTATGCGATACAAAGTAGGCCGGATCGGCTAGTCATTTCCTTATTTCACAAATTATATACTGTAATGTTTTGAATTTGTAAAGTATTTTAGAAATATGTGCTTAATTCATATTAAATCAATAAAAAGTACGCAGGAAATCTTACTTTTTTCACCGAATATTACTCAGTTTTATTTTGAAAGTGATATTTAAATTTTTATGATATTGGAAGACAAACAAGCAGAAGGACGCAAAAGGATTTTCTGGTGGTAAACACGTCAACGGCAACGTACCAACCGGGCGAGTCGCTGCGAAAATTTACCACCTAGTCAAATGTCACGGTGAAAGTGACTGTATGCTTATACTCACCTCTTACGAGCTGCCTGGTACGAAGGCACATGGTGTATTCTTCAAAGGAGCTCGGACCAACGCGGGGGAATATAAACACTTTTGAATTATAATAATACTAACGAATATCATCTAAGCAAGATCAAACTGCGCTATCCGAAAGCCGCTGCTTATGCTATTAAAGCGGCAACGACCTGTGAATCCTTCATACAAATGTAATTCTAAATCTAAATTTTAATTTCAAAATGATTCGAAATTTAAACAACGTTTTTGGTAAATCTGAATGCTATTTAATTAAAATAGCAATAACCAAGGTTTATAATTACATTGCTTTAAAATTCTAACACTAGAATAAAATGTTAACGAATTAGTCTCATTTTCATATTGTATGTATTTATCGTTGCCAGGTGTCCGGATAATGCCGGACACAGTCCTGTCCGGCTTTTGTTAGTCTTTTTCATGAACGAAGATTTAGCATTTGGTTTAATTTTTATTTCACTAGAATTTAACAAGATTTTTGAAAATAAAAAACCTTGGTCTTACATACATATTTTTTGTTGAATCTAATGCTAATACAAAATTCTCAATAATGTAGGGTGTCCGGCTTTTCTTACCAAATTTCCGGCCAAACTGGCTGGACTCTCCGGCTGTTTGACGACCTGACAACCCTATATGTATTTATAACAAAACGAAATGCTGGTTTTTATATTAATTTTCTATATATCTTAACATTATTGGTGATTCTCCTATGCACAATCTAAACTTATTTTAGATGGATGCTATCTTTTACAAATGAAATAAAAACGAAAGAAATAGAATATTTTAGACATGTCAGACTAGTCTGGACATGTCAAATTGTGACATTTTTAACTAACGTTTTCGACGAGTAGATTGAACGTCTGTAGAAATGTCGTAAACAAATTTTTTTGAAGGCCTTAAAACAAAATTTAGCATGATCAAACTAGTAGTTTTTAAGTTCAACTAAATATGTAATACATGAACATGTATGTATAACCTCATCAATTATGAAATTTTTCCAGTTTTAGATAATATTGATTTAGCAAGATTAACGAATACTTATAAGTATAACACAAAACTGCTAATGAAATGTTAATAAAATGTATGTCGTTCCGCCCGTTGGTCATTGGGCAGTAGGGTTGCTAACTCTCGTAAGAAGTAACCCGGGAGTATTTTAACAAATCGGGACAGGGGTGGAGCATCGAAAAAAAATGTATTTATTATTTTACATACATATCTTCATGTCAAGTTTATTACGAGGTAGGCAGAGTGCCAAATTACACTATCATTGCAAACTTGCCTGTCTTCACCCGCATTTATAACGAATTCCATACATTCCTGGGCAATAACCTTATCGATTTGAGCGACAGCGTTATGTCAACCTAGGTCTCCCCAGGTATATTCATCCATCCAATTTCGCATTGTATATCTGTGTTTCCAGTCTCTCATTTTTCTTTTTTTCCACATGAACGAACCAGTAGAGCACTTTCTCATTTTAACACCAGCCTTTTCTGTCAATCTCACTCTTTCTTGGATCTCTTTCTTATGATTGCATTACACCACAGATTTCAACCTCTCATTTTAACCGCAATTATCGGACTATCTTGCTAATTTTTAACATACCCAACCTTCGCCACATAATGGACCACAAGCGAAGTCACGACACTGGTTGGACTGAAGTAGGAAGAGCGGCAGCGACAGAGTGAAGGTGCCAGATTTGACGCTGTTCATTTAAGATGCGTTTTCTAAAAAAGCGGAAATATTTTTTGCTTCTTGGGAGCTCAAGAGGTTAATCATTACTACCGAAGTCTCCCGGGCATTCCAGGAGGAACCCTATTGGACAGTATTGCACATCCACGTTTCTAAGTGGCTAAAAAACTCCTATATCCCAAATTAATGCAAGTTTGCATTATTTTTTAACAAATTTGAGACAAAAGAACTTTGCCTCTGAAAGGATTTATAACTTCTTTTCGTCTCAAAGCGACGAATGCTCTTATTATTTGAGCTACTGAGGATTCAAATCTTCTGTCAAAATTTTTAATTCCCTTCTAATCGTTTTCAGTAGTAATGTCCTATGTTTTCAGTAGTAATGGCTTGAGACGAAAGGTTACGGGTTCAAATCCTGTCTGGGGCGAGATTTTTTTCTTTCTTTAAAATTTATAGAATGTCCTATAGATAAACAGTTCTTTTAAATACGAGTAATAATAAATGAGTTCATCGTTACAGGTGAAATTCACATTTTGTAATGTCCGTAACATCCGATTCTCTCAAGGTATCTTAATTTTAGATCTTGCATTGTGCTTGGAATACGTTTCTACAAATCTTAAAATAATCGCAGGATTTGAACTGCAAAATGAATAAATATATTTTGATTTCCCCACCTGGGAATCGAATTCGAGATCTCATTTAATCAAAGTCAACAATGGAACACTGAACCACAGTGGCAATCAAGTTTTAATTTAATTATTTATTTCATCGCCTCTGTGGTCTAGCAGCACGGTCGTTGGATTTCACTTCATGCTGTCCCGGGTTAGATCTCTTGGTCGGGCGACAAAAAGAAAATATGTGTTTTATCGATTTTTTAAACAACGTTGCTATTTTTGAATCAGCTACTGCATATTTTATTCAAATACAAATACAACATACATTTAAATTAATTAAAAAATGTAAAATTAAAGAAAATTGTTACTTCCGTTCTATCTTAGACAACGCCATTACACTTATTAATAGTGATCTGGTCAGTATAGAAAGTGGGGTAAATCTTTCGATTTTAAACTTTATCCAATCAAGACTCACGTATAATAACCTGATTATTGGTAACCCGGACGTATTAATAAGATAAATCTGTAAGATAAGATTATATAAGATAATTTTTTCCCCGTGTTGGTGCGGGCTATTTTGTAGAATAGACCATCTGCCTTCCTGCCAGCACTAACTATCACTATCACTAACATCGTGACATCTCACTAAGTGGTTTAGTATCGCACCGACTCGCCCGGATTGGTACCACCGCCTTATCTATTCTTGACGCTATAATGCCAGTGCTTGCCGGTTACCTTATCCTCCCATAAGGTAGCCGGTATAATTACTTTTGCTCGAAGCCAAACATCCCGAGCTCAGGTTAACAACGTACCATTACCACCTTTGGTGCCTCTAGACGGCGTGAAATTCTTACCATCAAGAAATCCGTCTGCTTGTTTCCTTTTCAAATCCATAAAAAATGGTGAAGTGTAGGTATCCCCTTTTAGGTTAAATAATGTAACTATGCCATGTAATAACTGCGTTAAGAATCTAGGTGTTTTTATTGACAGTATTCTTTCTTAGACTAAGCAATTACAGGAGAGCACCAGGATTTTTTTTTCATAGAATTCGTGAAAACGTCTTCGCTTTTTGCTCCCGATTCCTACCAAGATCATGCTTCCTGATTCTCAACTACTTTCAATCTTAGATTATGCTGACGCTAGCTATGTAAATCTCACTGTTGAACAAATAAATAAACGTCGAACGCCTTCAAAATCTTTGTATTAGATTCATATTTTCATTGCGTACATATGATCACGTTTCTGAATTTCATGCTAAGCTCAAGTGATTGCTTATTAACATTCACCGGAACTGCCATAATATCCTGTCCCTTTTGAATTTATTCTCTTTGATCTATTTGCGCCTCTTTATTTAATTGAGAGATTCAAGTTTACTAATAGTAAGATGAGATTCCTCAGGTCCAGTGATAATTATTATTCTCTTCAAGTTCCCTCTGAAAATATTTGTTACTATAACCTTTCTTTTAAATTACGAGCAATAATGCTTTGGAACTCTGTCCCTGTAAATGTATATATACATATTTATATTCAAATAATTTTTTTCAAAAGTATGTTCAGGCGTCACTCTCTGCGTTAACTGTTTTTAAGGTTGCAACTTCGTTTCACCCGTTTTGAAAAAAATAAAGTACTGATTTTCCCACTTTCCCTACGATTTTCCCGGTTTTTCTCTCCACAAAAACTTTCTCCTGACAATAACTGATCTAATAAAAAAAGTATTAGCCAAATCGGTCCAGTCGTTCGGAAGTTATGCGCTTACCAACACATTTAGCGATTCATTTTTAAATAATAGATAATGAAAATGAATCCCCATCGTGTGATATCACTCCTGAAGGAATGGAAAAATTTTACTATTTTTTTTCTCTTATATTTGTTATTGTCAGGAGAATCATTTTTTTAAAAAGAAAGAAACTGGAAATTTCAAGGTAAATGGGGAAAAATGCTTAAATCCATACAAACTGTAAATAGCTTTTAATTCTATGCGATACAAAGTAGGCCGGATCGGCTAGTCATTTCCTTATTTCACAAATTATATACTGTAATGTTTTGAATTTGTAAAGTATTTTAGAAATATGTGCTTAATTCATATTAAATCAATAAAAAGTACGCAGGAAATCTTACTTTTTTCACCGAATATTACTCAGTTTTATTTTGAAAGTGATATTTAAATTTTTATGATATTGGAAGACAAACAAGCAGAAGGACGCAAAAGGATTTTCTGGTGGTAAACACGTCAACGGCAATGTACCAACCGGGCGAGTCGCTGCGAAAATTTACCACCTAGTCAAATGTCACGGTGAAAGTGACTGTAGGTATGCTTATACTCACCTCTTACGAGCTGCCTGGTACGAAGGCACATGGTGTATTCTTCAAAGGAGCCCGGACCAACGCGGGGGAATATAAACACTTTTGAATTATAATAATACTAACGAATATCATCTAAGCAAGATCAAACTGCGCTATCCGAAAGCCGCTGCTTATGCTATTAAAGCGGCAACGACCTGTGAATCCTTCATACAAATGTAATTCTAAATCTAAATTTTAATTTCAAAATGATTCGAAATTTAAACAACGTTTTTGGTAAATCTGAATGCTATTTAATTAAAATAGCAATAACCAAGGTTTATAATTACATTGCTTTAAAATTCTAACACTAGAATAAAATGTTAACGAATTAGTCTCATTTTCATATTGTATGTATTTATCGTTGCCAGGTGTCCGGATAATGCCGGACACAGTCAAGCTTTTTGCTTGCATGTCCGGCCAGATTAGGGCGTGTCCGACCTGTCCGGCCTTTGTTAGTCTTTTTCATGAACGACGATTTAGCATTTGGTTTAATTTTTATTTCACTAGAATTTAACAAGATTTTTGAAAATAAAAAACCTTGGTCTTACATACACATTTTTTGTTGAATCTAATGCTAATACAAAATTCTCAATAATGTAGGGTGTCCGGCTTTTCTTACCAAATTTCCGGCCAAACTGGCTGGACTGTCCGGCTGTTTGACGACCTGACAACCCTATATGTATTTATAACAAAACGAAATGCTGGTTTTTATATTAATTTTCTATATATCTTAACATTATTGGTGATTCTCCGATGCACAATCTAAACTTATTTTAGATGGATGATATCTTTTTCAAATGAAATAAAAACGAAAGAAATAGAATATTTTAGACATGTCAGAGTAGTCTGGACATGTCAAATTGTGAAATTTTTAACTAACGTTTTCGACGAGTAGATTGAACGTCTGTAGAAATGTCGTAAACAAATTTTTTTGAAGGCCTTAATACAAAATTTAGCATGATCAAACTAGTAGTTTTTAAGTTCAACTAAATATGTAATACATGAACATGTATGTATAACCTCATCAATTATGAAACTTTTGCAGTTTTAGATAATATTGATTTAGCAAGATTAACGAATACTTATAAGTTTAGCACAAAACTGCTAATGAAATGTTAATAAAATGTATGTCGTTCCGTCACGAAATCATCAATTTTTCAATAAAAAGTGGTAGTGAAATAAATGGAGTCAGAAATCTACAAATTTTTTCCAAGTAAAATGAAAAGCGAGTAAATTTAAAAAAAAGTTCATTCTGTACATAGTAAAAACAAATCACTGGCAACACTTAATAAAATATAACGCACCCTAGCAATGATCATTGCCATAAAACTTCTCAATAAGTATGTGCAAAGAATTTATTTTAATTAACATGAATGACAGTTACTTTTATGAACCTTTCAATGCCTGGCACAATAATATCATCCATAAAAGCCAACTATCTTCAAAATATATCGTAAACTCCTTTATTGTCAATAATATTTCGTAATGAAAATATTTATTTCAGATTTTATTACTAAAGCAGGCACCGTAATATCAAGTAGCCATATTCATAGTACCTTCAATAAAAATGGTATAAAATTCAGAACATAAGAACACAGAAATGTTTAAAGTTGGTTCCTTATTTACGAGTTTTTCGATCACAATATTTTAATAATAATGACGAGAACACTATACGGTATAGGAAATATGTTTTTTATGTTTATACTAAATGTGGTTTTTCATTTTATATATATAAATCTAGAAAATAAGAAATAACTAGCAGCCTGTCCAAGCTTCGCATGGATGGACGTATTTCTATATCTTACTATATATAATTCTTCTGTGAGTGTGTATGTCACTGAACTCCTTCTAGATGACTGGACCGATGTCGATGAAACTTTTTGTATGTGTTCTAGGGAATTCGAGAATGGTTTAGATTCACAATTTGATCCACTGGAAAATGTTTTTTTTAATTATCTTTTTAATGATAAGTAGTTGTTGATTTTAGAATGTTTCACATCACATCCGACAGACTGCGCTACTGTCTAAGCATTAATGTCAAGCGATACGAAGTTTGCTGGGTCAACTAGTTACAATATAAACCTTTCTCTTAAGTCACTCTATGATCTATCATATGATTTTAAAAGTTATTTTAAAGGTATGATTACGAAGTAGTCTTACACAAATTTTATCAAGATCCGACCAATTTTTGCGAGTTACTCTTAATGAGATTTAAGAAGCAAAAAACTGAACTTATTTATTACTACATAACATAAGATGTATCTTGGATATCTTAATTTTTTTACATAATTTAGATAATAGATATCTTGGAGTCATGAACTACCTGCAGATGATCAAATCTGGACGCGATCTTCTAAAATTGGGATCGGATTTTTGTCGTTTTGTCGCTCTCAAATTTTGTGTAAAATGGCATTTAAAAAACAACCTGCTAAGTTTTATTTTCTGATTCTTTTCAGTTAATGATCAAGTAGAGATCCGATGAATTAAGATTTTTAAATTATCTAGACTCGTCACAAAAACCGCTTGTATTGTAATAAAAAAAAAGTATCTTCACGCCCATATCCCCGAAGATTTAGGCACACCCACGACTAGGCAAAGATACTAAGTCCCACAATGTGATAGGTGGCAAGCCTATCGCCAATCGGACAAATATCCTATCCCGAGCAACATTTCTTTTATTAGAAATTTGGAAAAACCCAATTTTCTTTTTGTTGCCCGACCCGGTATTCGAACCCGGGACCTAATGCAGTCAAGTCCGACAACTGAACCGCTAGACCACAGAGGCTGGTTGATACCTACCTTTTCGGGGATATGGGCGTGAAGATACCTTTTTGTTGATTTTCAATAGACCACAGACAATCGATTAACTGATTTGTAACATCAAAAAGTAATTGCAACAACTTGTTAGTTAAATCATTTTCGAGTTACATTTGTTTATTACATACATACATATCTTCACGCCAAGTCTCTTACGGGGAGGCAGAGAGTATCAAGTACCAGACGTCACGATCCTGACAAACCTGTCTTGCTTCCTTCACATTCATTACCCTTTACATTACATTACGTTTATTTATTACTGTTTTAAACAGCATAAAACTGTATTTGTATTTGTATCTATCGGATTTGTATCTATTTTTTATTCTTGAACATAATACCAGCGACTTACTAACACTAATTTAATAGTAAATAATAATTAAATACATCGGATTTGTTGATTTTTTTTAAATCTCAATGTTATTTTATTAAATACTACATAAAATCACATATTTTTAAGATTTAAGAGATTTAAGTTACACTACAGCTCACGAGTCACGTTTCAAGTTTTTTTTTTTATGATATTGGATGGCAAACAAGCAAATGGATTTCCTGGTGGTAAGAAATTCACACCGCCTAGAGACCTTCCAACCTTAGATAGGGATGTTAGGCCTGGAGTAAAGGTAAGTTTATCGGCTACGCTATCCTCCGAACCGGAGTAAGTCAACTTAACTTCAAGCACTGAAATTATGGCCTACAAAATTGCTAAGGCGGTGGTACCTCTGAAACTCTACCACTTAAAGCCTATGCTCACCTTTTACGAGCTGCCTGGCAAGAAAGCAGATGGTCTACATTGCAAAAGAAGTCCGGACCAACACGGACCATAGAACCAGAGCTGCGAATTGGCTCGTTACTCAGCTCATCTTGTATATCGAAATCATGATCGTGAACTGACGCTCGAATAATACCTACGGTGAGCGAACATTACAATATTTACTTCCCCGCCTTATTAACAATCTACCGGCTAGTTTGAAAAAAAAATCTTTAACGGAAAAAAAAAATATTTTCTAGCTGCCCGTTCCGGCTTCGCTCGGATGGCAATTTTTTTACCATAAATTGAGATTTAAGCTATACTATCTCTCAAGATGGATCGAACTGCAAATGGTGTTCGAATTTTATTATAATCGGTTAAGTGGTTTAGGAGTCCTTTGAGGACAAACATAATTTAACACAACATAAATTAAAATTGTATTTCTTGCATAGTATGGAATGTTTAAGAATTTGGTAATAGATTTATATCACTTAAACTATAACCTATATGTGACATATTCGTGTGCTTTGTCAAATCGTTTGCTTTGTCAACTTTGTTGTTTATTTATTTTTTCTTTCTACTAAAACAGAAAGATAATTAATAAATAATAACGAGACAAAGATTTTAAATGACGTATGGTAGCATATTTGTTTTAACAAACCTTTGTGGTTTTTAAATGCTACTTCAACTCAATATTGTATTATGTGTTTAGTCAGTAAATAAATTGGTCACGGCTAATAGTCTTAAAATATTTTTAAAGTATTATTTCAATCAAACCGTGGTCTGTAAATTTCAGACTTGAACTGCAATTCTGATACAAACTTATACTATATTATCCAAACATTTAAGCCCGTCACACACGTAGCTATAATAAATATTAATATGCCTTGCCTATATACGCCACCAACGTCATAGAAACATATATTATTATAGTTGCGTGTGCGGTCGCTTGAATATTTGTATAGAAAATATATTGTAATATGTCTTGCTATAGTTCATATTAATATATTATATTATGGCTACGTGTGTGACGGGCTTTAAATCGGTTCCAAGTTTATTTACTGCTTTATAGGTAACAATTATGAATTCGAAAACACTTAATAGACATATAAATAACTGAAAACCCGGACTGAAATAAACTCTAAAGTACATTTGCTTAGGTATGGTCGAATTTATATAAGTAATACGTACCATAAAAGCCACCGCAAAAACAAAGAGAGCTGCGGGTTAGAGCACACCTAAAAGGGAATGTATCTCGAACAAGTTGTCGCTTTGATTTGTAATGTACTGGTATTAATGGCAAAAATTTAACGTCGAATACTTAGTAAAACGTTTAGATAAATTACTTAAGTTCACAAACTGACACGCACACTCACATACATACACTCGCACGAATACGCGTTATACATACTTAAAACAAACCTTCTTTTTTTCTTTTAAAAAAACAGGATTCGAACCCGCAGTTATTTAACTCTTTAGGATAGAAACTCGTTTTATATATCGAAATCTAAAGTAGATAGCTATGCGATTCCTCAACCGTGTCGCTTCCCCGTGTGTCCGGGCTGCTTTGCAGAATAGACCATCTGCTTTCCTGCCAAGCAGCTCGTAAAAGGCGAGAATAGGATTTTCGTCACTAACACCGCGACTTCTGACTAGGTGGTAGAGTTTCGAAGCAACTCGCCTCGTTTGGTACCACCGCTTTACCTATTTCTGTCACCATAAAGTTAGCGCTTGCCTTTGACGTGTTACGGTTCGGAAGGCAAGGTAGCCGGTAAACTTACTTTTGCTGGAGGTCTAACATCCCGGCTTCAGGTTAGCAACGCAAAATTACCACCTTTGGTGTCTCTAGGCGGTGTGAATTTCTAACCATCAGGTAATCCGTCTGCTTGTTTGTCTTCCAATATAATAAAAAAATCTTTAAGCTCTTAACTAGCCCTATAATATAAAAAAAAATACAGCATAACATATTATATTCGTAGTACAGTGAAATAACCCTTAAAATATGAATAACGCCGTTGGCAACACAAAGTATTATTACTGTTTATTTGTCTACTTTAAAATATTATAGCAATGTTTACTCCGGTCAAACAAACATTTAAATCAAAACGAGTTTAGGAGACTTTCATTACATACTAGCTGCTCCGGCGAACTTCGTTTCACCCGTTCAGTATGGAAAATATTGAAGTAAAATTTTTCCTATTTTCCCTGCAACTTTCCCGGTATTTCTTTTCATAAAAACCTCCAGGTAATAACAAATACAAGAAAAAAAGAATTAGCCAAATCGGTCCCGTCCTTCGGAAGTTATGCGCTTACCAACACATTTAGCGATTCATTTTTATATTATAGATAAGGTTGATGTTTGTTTAACAGGTTTGTCTACAATGTAGAAATTTTGATGTTATTATTAGGAGTGGAAAATTCAATATTACTATAAAAATAAAATTAAGCGAATTGCATAGTGCATGAAAAAAAAACAATTCATTATTTATGTCAAGTTATTATTTTCCAATCATGGAAATTCTATTTGTTCTTTTTACTATCGATTAAAATGGATTGTCTTTGATATTTTGTTTTCATTTTTTTTAATACCTGCACCTGTAGAATACCGTTAGAACGGCTATTGACTAAAGTATTTTTTTTGAAATTATTTGAAGAACTTGATTGTTTGAAGAAGTGTTTTTAAATTAGTTATAAAATTAAAGTTAAAAATAGAAAAAAAAAAGGTTGGTCGGTATTGGAAACGTGCCCGGTTGATGATAGGCTTGCCACCTATCATATTATGGGACTTAGTATCTTCGCCTAGTCGTGGGTGCCCTGGTTGTGCCTCTGCCTACCTGGGATATGGGCGTGAAGATATTTTTTTTAAAATTAGAACTAGGCATGAGATTTGTCCAGGGATATGTATTTGTTTTTTTGTTTTCAACTTATTAAATAACTTTATTAAATAACCAAACAATATACCAAGATAAAACTCTTAACGGAGTATTGTACGAGTATTCTCTTTAGATAAAACAACTAATAAAAGCTTCTACATTTATTCTCGTAATATTAATGAAGAGTATATTCTCTGGCTATATCAGTTTCTTTAACGTTCTTAGATTTTAAATACTACATCTATTGTGACATAGAGTGATGGTATGACATAAGTAATGTCACGCCTCTTGTGACATTTTCCATTAGTAATCATTAATCTCACAACAATTAATCATACGAAAAAATCGACTGCATATACTTGGCTTATTGCTTCGGAGCTTATAATATAGATTAACTTTCTTACCAAGGAATTACTGTCACTTCACTTATCTCTAACTCCGTAATTATTCTTACGTTTAATATTAATAACCTATCTACAGATAAATAGAGTCCTTCTAGAGTTTTGTTGCTAAGATACTTATAACTATGTCTATCGATACAGTGTCAGCTCGATGGTGTCGTATTAGGGTGTACATAATAGGACTGCCGGTAAAACAGAAAAGACCAAACATCCCAACACATTATCTTCAGAATAGTTATGGCCTCTGTAGTCTAGTGGTTTGGTTGTACGACTTGAATTTATGAGATTGTTTCATTAATTTTGCTATTAAAAAACAACGTTGCTTAGAATAAGGAATGTGCTTACTTGGCAACAGGTTTACCATCGATCACATTGTGGGATTCAGTGTCTTTGGTCGTACCTCTGCCTAGCTTTTCGGGGATATGGGCGTGAATATACGTTTGTATACATACTATGACTAGTTTCTGCGTTTATAGGCTATAAATATACGCATTTCTTACCATCGGTACCCTTACCATCAGTTTACGGAGCTAAGCTCGCTATCGTCTTCGTTTATTATTGGTATGAAAACTGCTAACAGCGCTGCTACTGGCAATTTAGAGAACTAAATTTTCAGGCGAAAAGCTCTTTAAATTTCAAGACTTGAATAAATGTGGGTTGGTATCTAAAGATTATATCAATGTCATAACTTTGTTTACTATCTGTAAAATCTATTACTGAACGAA
>NJDD01011895.1:0-23907 GCA_002245505.1 Calephelis nemesis
ATTTCTGGATAGACATTTGACAAAAAGTTATCCTGTTATTATACTGAAAAATACATACAACAACTTTTTATTAACTAATTACATGTCCAACTTCATCCATCAACACCACTTTGAGCTTCCTGCTACAATAATGACTCTGTTATGTTCTGATCCAGATGAAGGGTAGCCGGTAAACCTGCGCAAAAACTGAACTGTAAAGTTTGTAGCATCTGTGGGCCACGGTTATCTCTTTTATAAAAAAGTTAACTCTAATACTTACTTATATAATTATAACTCCTAAACGAGTAGACCGACAAATTCGTTGAGGATGTTTTTTCTGAATGCTGACATGGGTAGTTTTTTTCTGGGGTTTTTGAAAATTTATAATTTTATTATTATTCCTATAGTTCAAAAACTTTAGTGCACCAAATTTGACATCTGTCAATATTAATTAATGTATATTTCAGTAAACTATGAATTTCTGGCCTTTAGTCCATAATAGAACAAATTTGTATTTTAATTATAAAAAGATTTAAAACCATACAATTCTAATTAAAAAAAGAGTGATATTAAACATGATTTAAATGAAATGTCAAATGTTATCTATCAAATTGAACTTTCTTTACTGTAACTGAATCAAACGCAGTTTCTTGCAAGCGAGGTTATCATTCGTCTGGATTCTCTTATCAAACTACCGTTGTTTTGAATTACGTAGTTGATAGTATAATAGCTAACTCAATCTGACATTGACCTGACCTATATAGCATTCAGAAGGTTCTGGAAAACGCCACGTTTATATGAGCCACACCTTTGCTTTTACTACCCTTTGCTTAACCCTGAAAGATAAATCACTTTATTTAAAGGCTTTTAATGTAATGGCCCCAAGTAACTAAAGCTATAGCGTTTCATTAATTGAATCACATTAAAATTACTAGTAGTAACTTTAGGTGTTGATTTAATTTATACTGCTATCCATAGAAATAGGGATATATACTGGTATCTCAGTATTTCTATGTGTTAGTATCGTTTCCTAACACCCATAACACAAACAAATAATTTGCATACTTTGGGGTTAGATAATTTGTCACATTTGTCTAGGGATATTTATTTAATTTAATTTGGATTTCCAGAATGCCTTCTCATTTCGATTATTCAATTAAAACTTACGGTGATGTTAAAGTGTTTCAGCTAATTAACAAGCCTGGACATTATTATTATTATTATTTTTAAGTTAATTTGCCCCTGTCTGGGGCCGGCTAAGACCTTTAAGCCATGCTGCCACGTCGTCCGTATTAATTATTTCGTCATTAGTCACATGTCTTCCGTTAATTATTCTTATACAGTTATTAGTCACTATTTACAAAGTCACGTCAGGCTCTTGAGTAAAGCGGTGGTAAATTACACAAGCTCACTTTGGGAGGTTTGGCGGCATCGAGGAAATTCACGATACACTAATTTCTTCATGATTATTTCATTTGTGCACGTTCACTGAACAAAACTAAACTAATTACCACCTAAATTAACTAATTCCACTCAATATAAACACGAAAATCAATAATTATGAAAAAATACGACCATCTTCATTCACGATGGCGCCAAAACTCCTTTTATTATTATTTAATTTTATCCCGTCGGGGAAAGGCAAAGTATCTGAGTCCATACAGCCACGTCTTCCGTATAATATTTTTTTCCTGTTATATATTTTAAATGCATGTCTTCCGTATTCATTCTTTATTTCAGTCATTAGACAATATTTACAAAGTCATATCGAAGTCTTGAGTAAAGCGGTGGTTTCGCTACACAAGCAGCTCGTCTATGAGATTTGGCAGCAGCGAGGAAATTCACGATACACTGATTTCTTCAAGATTATTTCATTTGTGTACTTTTACTGAACAAAATTAAACTAATTCCAACCAAATTAACCAATTTTACTCTTCATTCACGATGGCGCCAAAACTCCCCTGGATATTTAAAAGTCGCAAAATCGCGAAACAAATACAGAGTAAAAATGGAAATAACATGGATGAATTTTATGTAACCTTTTTGGAATAATTCAAAAATTTATAAAAAAAATATTATAGCTACAATATAAATTAACAACTAATGCTATCGTTGGTGTTACATACTTTTATTTTGGCACTTGCCTCATGCTTCGATTAATTTATACATTTTTGAAGTTATACTTCTTTTGGCGCGTCAGGAAAAAATGATGAGGGTAAATTTTTACGATGCGCGCGCACACCGTCACGAAAAACCGACATGATGAAGTTAGCTATAGATAACATTTTAGTTTTTATTAAATGTTAAATAAACTTTATTTAACTAAATAATGCATTATAATAAAACTTTTAATGTATTAAATACCTTTTTTCTATGGTTAGTGTCATTTTGTCTACAAATGTAAAATAAGGCAAAAGATAAAATTTTTAAAAAGATTTTTGTCTTATTACGCCGAAGAAGTATAACTTCTAACGCGTGTACATAAGTACACACACAATTTTTTTTAAAGAAAGAAAAAACTCACCTCATTGGTTGAATCCTAGGAAGTTTAAATAGTTAGAGCATTGGTCTTGCGTCGTTAGCGAGAGACAAAAGGCTGCACATGAAAATCCTGTCAAAGTGATTTTTTGGTAAAATCATTCATATTTCATCAAATTTTGATTCAAACATCCAACCAATAATAAATGGGAAAATTTGTAAGGATGGATGCTTGTTAAAAGATTTAATTAATTCTTACAATAATAAATAATATAGATATGAATAGGACTAGATAACTAACTCTAGATTTTTCCTAAATCTTTTTAGCTGTTTGTTAGTGAAATACTTATCTATATATTCAATTTTACAACATCAAATGATTTAGGGGTGAATGTTTTTTTATCAACATCATCGTTCAATCTTCTGGTACATTTCAGAGACCTTCTTTTTCTTTTGATAATCTCCTTCGCTACCTTGGTTGCCTTGCTTAAAGTATGCAGTTGCTAGATTTTTTATAATTATAATGTTGTATTAAAAAAAATATTTTGAATTTTCTAATAAATCTAACATTGCCCCGGATTGGATATGCGCTCGGTTGGTGATAGGCTTGCCATATATTGTTTAATGGAACTTAGCTACTTAGGGTTGTGCCTCTGCCTACCACTTCGGAGATATACATACACATACACACACAAGTTATACTTAATAATACATGGACTTCAAAAAGATTAAAGGTTTTGTATAATTTGGCACTAAGGCAACATCGCGGGCAGAATCTATGTTTGTATGTATCAAGAACATGCCCTATTTTTAATGTTAGTTGAATATCTAATATAAATAAATATAGCTAACGTTGTGCAATTGTCTGATCTGGAACACATTAGTATTTCGCAACAACCATCATAGTATCTGGTGGCGCAGTATTATTTTTTACTGGCCCAGAAATAGTTTACTGAATACTGGAATTGCATTTAATAACGATGAATAAAAAGAACCCAGACGCATTCTTTCATAAAATTTCGTATTTATTTTTGATACCATGAGTAACGTTCTTAATTTGAATTTACATTTTTAAAATTTATTAATTTGTATTCAAATTGTTATTTGGAGTTTTGGCGCCATCATGAAGGAGGATGGTCGGAGTTTTTTGTAGTTATTTAACTTCGTTTACACTAGAAGTAAAATTAGTTAATTTAGGCGGATTTCTGTTAAAATGAACAAGTGAAATATTTATAAAGAAATTAGTGTATCGTATATTTCCTCAATGAAACCAAATCTCATAAAATGAACTTGAATTAAGAGGCCACTGCTTTAATCAAGACCTGATATTCTGTAACGACTTATGGCTATTACAAAAGAAAAGTTAATCGGTCAAAAAGGAAAACAAGAAGACAGGGCTTTATGGCCTAATAGTCTTAGCCTGTCCCAGAAAGAGACAAATTATGAATATAACAAAAAAATAAAATCGTTATTTTTTGTTATGCTTGTTTTTACTAGTGAAATATACTACACTCTACAAATGTCATTTTAAATGAGGCCATTTCTGGGCAACCGTATCATTCTACGTTCCTTTACATTCCTTTCGTCCATTCTTTTCCGCATTTGCATTCTTTTCATTTAAAAAGATGAATTTATGAATTCACAAATAATTATTGTTATAAAATTTTTCAATAGCCAGATTCTCTAGGGATGTGTTTTGTCGACATCATCGTTTCAATTTTTTCCTCTAATACTACACTAACTAAACCTTTTTTCGTTTAGGAACTACAATGCTATAAACAGACATACACAAGCATAGAGAGAAAGATTGAAAAATGCCGCTTTTTTTCGCCAGGAGTTAAAAAATAATAGTTTACTTTTCCTAAAATATTGGGTTAGCTTTCGACAGTTTTATTTATCACACATTAAAATTTCATCGCTATTGAAACTGCGCGTTGATGATGTCGTAAGATATATTTTAATAATCTAGCCACGTGTGGAGTTTAAAATAGCTTATTCATAAGCAAGCGTTAATGACAAACAAGAGGAACAAAAAGCATGTACCTGTCTACCTAAATATAGCATATTTACTATAACTAAAGTTGTCTTTATAGCTACATAGTATAAAAAAGTCTCTTTCTGCATTTTTTCTCTATGTCCGTTTGGATCTTTAAAACTACGCGACGGATTTTGATGCAGTATAGATATAGTGATTTTAAGAGGAATGTTCATAATATGTGCCTCTGTGGTTTAGCGTTCTAAGCATGGGACTTGACTTCATGAGGTCCCGGGTTCGAATCCCGGGTCAGGCAACATTAAGAAAAGTGGTATTTCCAATTTGCTAATTAAAAAATGTTGCTCGGAAATCGGAATTGGATATGTGTCCTTTTGGCGATAGGCTTTCCACCTATCACATTGAGGGACGTGAGTCTTCGGCTAGTCGTGAATACCCTGGTTGTGCCTCTACCTACTTCTTCGGTGATATGGGCGTGAAGTTACTGAAGTCACAAAAGTTGTCTTTATCGCTACATAGTATAAAACAAAGTCGCTATTTGCTGTTTTTCCCTATTTCCGTTTAGATCTTTCAAACTACTCGATGGATTTTGATGCGGTATAGTGATTTAAGAATAATGTTCATAATATTATGTATACTAAAAAGTCACAATTTAAAAAAAACATTTTTTTAAATCAGAATTGGCCATCGTTCCCAATGTATTCGGATGTATTGACCATAACATTAAAGGCAAGATAGCCACAATACAATCATTTTCTTTTTTTTAGATGATACTTTCCGATTTATTTATTATATTTTATTTTGTTGGTAATATACATATTATGATGTATTAATAGTTATTAAATATGTATTAGGTTTATACGTTTTTGCATATCAATTCACATTAAATATATATTTAATGCATTGCATATGTCATGTATTATATAAAATAAAACAATATCTCGATAGTACTAGCAGTATTACGATAGTATTAGTTGAGATATATGTGTTTTATAAAGCCCCTATTTTATATTTCAAATACATAAATTATCTCCTTCACCCTAAGATTGTCTGGCAGAAATCGCCGGAAAGAATACGACCGCCTTTGGGAGCTTTGCCGCCATCGAGAGAAAATATGGTCGAAGTTTTTTCATAATTATAGAACTTCGTGTTGATATTGAGTGAAATTAGTCAATTTTAGTGGCATTTTGTACGATTTTGTTCAGTGAAAGTGCACAAATAATCATGAAGGAATAAGCGTATCGTGTATTTCCTCGTTGCCGCCAAATCTCATTACATGAGCTTGAGTAATAAGGCCACCGCTTTATCCAAGAACCTGCCATGACTTACTGACGACTTATGACTAAAGACTAATTATAATTGATTAAAAATGATATAAAATTTGATGCAAATTTCTACTAGACTAATGGCAAAATACTAACGTGAAGGCCAAAACCTAAAGAAAGATGACCGTACCTATTTGTCTAACTTAAGTTAAATGTTATAAGTAAAAGAGCGTCTATTTTTTGTAAATTTTGTTGCATAATAAAATGTATTCATTCACAGTTGTGACACATACAGTTTTAACCAATTTAAAAAACAAAACGAGGAGTTTATATGTTTAGTTATTGAAATCGAATGCGATTTTTGCAGTCTTAACGCGCATAAATTATTGTTTTTTTTTATTTCATCAGCCTTTTCTTTTCTTGACACATTAAAAAAAATGTCTTTAAATTCCCTGTTATGTTCATGTAAGTAGGTACCTAGTACTCGCATACTGTAAATCGAATTCAGTCTTCGATGAGAAGTGTTTTATAACAATTTTCGCCCACCCACTTCTAGTTATCTTCTTCGTTCGCTTTCTTTATCATAAGCTCATATTTTCTTAGTAATAATGGGACGTCGTTACTACTATCGAATCTACTTATACTTACAATCGACACGATTACAAAAGTTTAAGCGATGAGATCATCACATCCCTAAAAAATTATATCACTGTATTTTATCACATCAATTAAATACTTTATATAGGTCAAAAGGTTTGTTGTGACATCGAAACGAGAACAAAACGAGACGACTACGTATAGAAAACTATTTTTAGTTTACAAAAATGATAAAGCGTTTTATTGAAATTTAAATATTTACAACTTTATACTACACTAGCAGTTTCACGCAGCTTCCCCTGCGCAACTTGTCTTCTACTGCATCGATTTTGATAAAACAAATCCTATGTCACTCAGGGATAATGTAGCATTCTACAGGTAAAAGAATTTTTTAAATCGGCCCGGTAGTTTCGGAGCCTATTGATTTTAAATAAACAAACTAAAAATCAAATCTTTCATCATTATAATATTAGTATAGAAGTATAGACTAGCTGCCTGTTCCGGCTTCGTTTCGTAAGTTTTGGATCATATATTGAGATGTAAGCTATCTTATCTTTCAAGTTGGATCAAACTGCACACGGTGTGCAAATTTGATTCAAATTGATTCAGTAGTTTAGGAGTCCATCGCGGACAAACAACGTGACACGTAATTTATATTAATAATAGTAGCTTCTAAATAAATTACAGTCTATGTTCTATTTTGCTGTGTACTAACGGCCCGCCCCAGCTTTGTACGGTTATGAAAAGATTACGTATTGTATTGTACTTCAAAATCTAAAAAGCAGCCAAATGAGAGTTAGAATTTCCTATTAAAGGTTCCGTAGCAGCAAGTGAAAAAAAAAGTTGTTGAAGTTCATGTACTAGTATGTGGTAGTGGTTTACGTTTATAATGTACTAGCGACACGCCCCGGCTTCGCACGGGTATAAAATATATTTATAAACCTTCCTCTTCAATCACTTTATCTATTAAAAAACACATCAAAATCCGTTGCGTAGTTTTAAGGATTTAAGCATACAAAGGGACATAGGGACAGACGAAATGACTTTGTTTTATACTATGTAGTGATATAACTGTGAAGCATCGTCTAAGCCCGTTTAGTTGTTTTATGTTAAACGTCATAAAAAAGCAATTTTAATACATGAGTTAAGTTGCAAACAACCTATGTAAAGACAGTACTTATGAGAGTGTTTAAAAACGACAACGATCTTCAATTTCCTTATTTTTGTTTCAGAAACCATGTCTCGGTGATATCACCTTCTGAAAGCTGTGCACAAAAAGGAAATCAAGATGAGGAGATTACAGACGTTCTGCAAATGCGCGTCCACGAGGACTGGCACGCTGGTGGCAGCGACCCTTGGCATTGTGCTGTCCATAGCCACTATTATAATGATCTGGCTGGTTCAAAAACATGACATTTCCTACAGAACGTTCATATTCTCTGATGATTTTGAAAAGAAGCTCTCAGATTTAGATAGTAAGTTTGTTCTTCATATTATTCCTCTTACAAGTTTTTTTGTCAAAGGAAGTCAAATAAGATGGACTTCCTGTTGTTGAGAAATTACACTTCGCATATAACACTAAATAAACTGATGGTGCGTAACTATCTTTGAGTCTGAGTGCATATAACCATTGATTAACTTTAACCTATTTTTTTATTAGATGATAATAATTGAAAGAAATACATTTTGAGTGGCCGGGAATAGGAGTCAAAGCCGAGACCTCGATACTAAGACTCGACTCGAGACCGAGACAACGTTCACACCGCGATCGCACCACTAGACCACAGAGACAATCTTGAAAATAATAGATTTTAAAATAAATTAGGTTTTCCTTATTCGATCATTGAAAGTTGGGTGGATGAACCCTAAAACTAATGAATTTATAAAAAAAGTAAAATGATCAGTAAATAATCCATGCAATTTAAAGAAACTTTATTTTTGAAACCAGTACCGTAAACGCAACTTTTACTAGAAGTTATCGAAAACAATTCCTGTGTGATGAACACCAAGTCTTTGAAAAGAGCCGTATTGGTCTGGGCTCCTTTGCAGAATAGACCATCTGCCTTCCTGCCAGGCAGCTCGTAAAAGACGAGCATAGGCATACCGTCACTAACACCGTGACATCTGACTAGGTGGTAGAGATTCGCAGCGACTCATCCGGATTGATATCGCCGCCTTACATATTCCTGCCACCATAACGTCATGCCGTGTTCCGGTTTGGAGGGTAAGGTAGCCGGTAAACTTACTTTTGCTCGAGGTCTAAAATCCCGGCCTCAGGTTGGCAACGCACCATTACCACCTTTGGTGTCACTAGGCGGCCTTTCTTACCATCAGGAATTTCGTCTTCTTGTTTGCCTTCCAATATCATAAAAAAAACATGACAGCAAAAAACATCCCCTATTTTCTTACATTTAGGGTTGGAAATTTTACTCCAAATTGTTATTGCACCAGTTATGTGATATGTTACATATAATAAAAAAATATATGAAAAATACCTATTCTCTAAAAAAATACAGGTGACTACCTGTGATAATAAATAAAAATCATTGGGTGTATTAACAGTCATACCATTAATTGATGTGGGAATCCGTTGGAGATACACTAAATCCAAGAGAAAAAACTAATCAAAGTCGGTTAACTCTTTAGAAAGGTATGCGTACATTATAAGTGTACAATCAAACAAATCTAAATGTACTATGAATCCCATGTTCATACCTTTAGCCTTTGATGATATTGAATATTTTTCAAAATTAAAATGAGATTTTTTTAAGGTATACTATAACTACAAGAAAATAATCATTTTGACTAAAATTAAACGGGACTTTTCGGCACTTGACCTTGGCACTACTGCATGGCACTACTGGTAGTGGCACGGATATTTTCTGGTAGTGCCAGTAGTGCCGAGGGAAAAAAACGGAACATTTCTATACACCTATATAAATACACATGTGTGCTCTAAATCCTATTAATATTATAAATGCGAAAGTTTGTATGTATTGATGTATGGATGTATGGATGTTTGTTACTCTTTCACGCAAAAACTACAAAGCCGATTACGATGAAATTTGGTATGTAGGTAGCTGAAGACCCAGAATAACATATAGGCTACTTTTTATCCCGGAGTTCCCGCGGGATTGGGACTTACGCGGGTGAAACCGCGGGGCGCAGCTAGTTCTTATCTTACTGTATGTGAGCTCTTATATAACTGTATATGAGATCTTTATCTTCGTTCAGAATATCCTGTAATTTAAGTCTTCTTTATTTTCCAGTTCCAAGGATCATACTGACAGTCAACTTGTGTTTCACCATTTTAATATGCTTGCTTCTGATCGTCGCAGTTAAGAAGGTAAATATAACTTTTTATATATTCAATTCCTTCAAAACTCAAACTCTTTTTTTGTGTGTTTGTTACACACGATCATTGCACCAATAGCAAAAGGATTTTAATAGTTTTTTTTTCGAAAGGCTCTTTTTTACTGTTGTGGTTAAGAGTACAAAATGGCATAAATCCGATTCCAATTTCCAATTTACATGAAATCGAGATTAAAGAGTAACCCTACTGATGACGAATAAAGTCCTAGCTTGGAAAGCCTAAAACTTGTCGCATCTTTCGCCAGCCTTGTGGAAGAACTCACCACAAAGTACATCAACTCACACTCCAAGTTTTATTGTGGTTTAGAAAGGAAAATAAGCAGACATATTTTCTGACAGTCAGAAATAAACTTCTCTGGGATAAGAGAAATACAAGCAATCGGCTCTTTTGATGGTAATGATGGCCTATACCAAGGAGCATATCATAACCAATAAGCACCAGATTATCATCTCAGTGAAATCACATCGTTGGCCGAAGGGGTTAAGGCATAACGTCACTGGCCGTCTTTGTTGTATAATGGCTTGCTAAATTGTTACAATTTATATAAATATTTTTAAGTATTATTAGAACTACTTGAACGTCCGTGGACAGTTAACAATCACAAATAAAAGTAGTGTCTAACGTCCGACGTAACTAGACCGTCTCAAATGATAACAATAACAACGATTTGTAAAAATGCCATCTAGCTATTTATAGGTGAACCTTATATCTAACTATCTCTATATAATTTGTTTACTTTGGGATTAGATCAATTATAATTTATATCCAGCGATATTTATTTACTTATGTAATACAACGACTGTTTAGTTTTATCAATCTAGTAGCTTTTAAAAGTCGTTTTCTTATTGCTCTTTTTCATTTTGAAAACAAAGAATATACGTAATTACTAATTCTTATTTTTTTACTGCAATCCAG
This sequence comes from Calephelis nemesis, assembly GCA_002245505.1. NCBI lineage: Eukaryota > Metazoa > Arthropoda > Insecta > Lepidoptera > Riodinidae > Calephelis > Calephelis nemesis. Next base: position 10,601 of record NJDD01011895.1, read on the forward strand.
ACGTCATTCTCGGTAAGCAGTTTGTTTACAATCTATACAATATCATTAGTTTCACTTGTCTGGTGTCAAAAGTCATTAGGTACATTAGGTATAGAAGTTATGTTTTGTATGGTAATGGTGGTAATTCTCATGTGCACAGACTAAACACTTTTAAGTTGTTGCTGTCTTGTTTCAACCAAATCAATAGAAAGAGACAAAACACGTAAAATGCTGTGAGATTAGTATATACGAGGGTCAAACTGAAAGTTCTTAGAAAATCAAAAACTAAGCATTCTAGCAAGTTATTAGTTTTATTATAACTTTTCAAAATAGCGTCCATTTACATCAATACATCGCTGCATTCGATGGAACCATTGAGAAAAGCACCTTGCCCACTCAGCCTTAGGGGTCTCTTCGACGGTGTTTTGAAACGCAGCCACTGCTTCTTCGGCGTCCATAAAATGTTTTCCTCGAAGTTTTTCTTTTATTTTCGGGAATAAATAAAAATCGCAGGGTGCGAGGTCGGGGCTATACGACGGGTGACCCAGTAATTCCACGTCTGAGGTCGCCAAATAGTCGATCGTTTGCCTGGCGGTGTGCGACGAGGCATTGTCGTGATGAAGGAGGATCCTGCTGCGAGGTCGTTTCTATCGAACTTTTTACAAGACAAGTGGCAAACAATTGTTAGTGTACCACTCTGCATTAACCGTTTTCTGATCCTCTAAAACAACTGTCGCGTAATGACCTGTCCTTCCGAAGAACGAGGCCACCATCTTTTTTCCAACACTTCGACCTCTCTTCAGTTTAGTTGGCAACTCTTCGGAAGGAAACACCCACTGAGCAGACTGTCTTTTGGTTTCCGGATCATAACAGTAAATCTAGCTTTCGTCACCCGTTAGTATGTCGAACACAGCATTTGAGTCACCTCCGTTAAATTTTTGGATCATTTCTCGGCACCAATCAACACGGCGGAGTTTTTGAGCCTCAGTCAAATTATGCGGTATCCAGCGGGCACAAAGCTTCCTGACCGCTAAATGTTCATGGAGGATTTTGTGCACTTGACTCATACCTATGCCTAGACTTGTCCGAATCTGCTGATAGGTCACTCTTTTGTCAGTCTCTATCATACGCCGCACAACACTGATATTGTCTTCAGTCGTCGCTGTAGAAGGCCGTCCCTCACGCAAATCATCTGTGAGATTAGTTCGACCACGTTTGAATTTATTAAACCAGTTGTAAACTGTGGCACGAGATGGGGCTTCATCGTGAAAAGCCAATCGAAGTCTATCATAACTTTCTTGTTGACTTATATGACATCGAAAGTCATAAAAAATCATTGCACGAAAATTTTCTCGGCTTAAATTTATTCTGAAGTGCACAGACAATTTTCAATTTGCCGCCAAATCGTAAAACAAATGACAAATGAATGAAATGTATACTCAATGTTATTGGTAAAGAGTTCTATTTTCAAATTTTAAACTTATTTTTTTAATATAATGCTTTTAAGTTGCCAGTTCTAAAAACTTTCAGTTTGGCCCTCGTATATGACATTTCTACAGATTTTCAATCTATTAAGTACTCGGGAAGCGCTGATTAAAATCGTCACAACTTGACATGTCCGGACTAATCTGACATGTCTAAAATGTTCCTTTTCTTTTTTTTTTTGAAAGATAGCATGCATGTAAAATTTAGTTTGTGCACAACGTCATGGCGTCATCGAGAAAATTTGGAGAATGTCTCGTGCACCACTTAGTAGAGTTTCGCAGGGACTTGTCCAGATTGTTACCACCGCCTTGCCAATTACACTCGCCGTAACGTCATTGCTTGCCGTTGACTTTTTGCGATTCAATAGCATAGGGTAGGCGGACTTATTTTGCTGGAAATATAACTTCCAACGCACCATTACCACCAAATCCCGCTAAATCTCTAACCCATAAAAAAGATAATATAATATAGGTATACTACACCGACAAGCACCGTAGTTTTTGTGTAATTCAATATATAAGAATTTTTAGAGATAACAGATGTCGCTACAGGTATAGAAATGCAAAAGAATGACGATGAGTCTGACGATGACCCTAATAATTACATGACAGGCATTACAGATGGCGCTGTTTTTAGCCATTATTATGTACCTAATATTAGTTTTTATACTCACCTCATAAATTTATGTTTACTAATTACTGCCCATACTTAGTTGTCACAGTTGGTAAAATAAGTAATAGCATGAGGCAAAAGCAATTTTAGATACGTGTATTTAGTTGACATAGTGGGTAGATTTTTTTATGATAATGGAAGGCAAACAAGCAAATAGATTTCCTGATGGTAAGAAATTGATGGAAACGCACCACCTATGCTGTCTCTAGGCGCTGTGTATTTCTTACCATCCGACTGCTTGTTTGCCTTCAAATATCATAAAAAAAGTTTCATATTTTGTATTGTATACAGGATATAAAACCTAAAATGAGGGTACATCGTCACTAATCGTTGGTAATAAAACATTGATTTAATTTTGTTACAATTTTATTATCGGTATGTATAAACTAATTAAACTAGTGGTCGCCTATTGGTCGAAATTCGACCATAATAAATTTTAATATCTTGTTGATAAGAACGCCATCTTCATTTCTCAAGACCAACTAGGTACTAAACTTTGTGAATAGTTAGTGCGCCATCTGTGACCTTTTATCGTCAACATCAATAATATTTGTTTGTGTGTGTCAAATGCATGGTAGTATGGGAAATGTTTTATTTATTGATTTAATGTACTTTATAAGCATTATTATTGAAAATTGTCCTACACATAAACTATAAGTGTGCCAAATTTTATGCGCAATTTTCGTAAAAAGGGGTCCAAAGTTTTGGCATTACGTGTTAATATGTAGATTTTTTAAAATAAAATAATTTTACAGAGACGATCATGGCTGATGCTGCCGTGGGTGGTCTTAGGAATTGTATTAGCCATTGGACTGCTAATCAGTACCCTGCACACATCCATAACTTACTACCTCGACGACAAAACACAAGATCACATTCTTCTGGCTACCATTATATTAGTGGGAGGACTTATTTATTTATGTAAGTATTTACTACTCTATAATTACTACTTGTGAGCTTTGGACTAACGCATATTACGGAGAAATTATTGAACCTGTTCTAGAGTTTATAAAGTAAAAGAGTCCATCTTAAGATCTAAGCCATTTAACAAAAGCGGGATTCATTTTAAATTGAGAAAAAATGTTAAGTTGTGGAGAAGTCGCTTGTCTCTTATCGAGTTTTTGATGGATCAAGATCACACTTATAATTTTCCCCGTGTTGGTCCGGGCTCCTTTTCACAATAGATCATCTGCCTTTCTTGCCAGGCAGCTCGTAAAAGGCGAGCATAGGCTTATCATCACTAACACCGTGACATATGACTAAGTGGTAGAGTTTCGCAGCGACTCGCCCGGATTGGTACCACCGCCTTACCTATTCTTGCCGCCATAACATCATGACGTGTTCCGGTTCGGAGGGTAAGGTTAGCCGGTAAACTTACTTTTGCTCGAGGCCTAACATCCTGACCTCAGGTTGGCAACGTACCATTACCATCTTTGGTGTCTCTAGGCGGCGTGAATTTTTTACCATCAGAAAATCCGTCTGCTTGTTTGCCTTCCTATAACATAAAAAAAATTGTTACTCTGTTTCAACAAAACAGGTTTAGCCGCGTAAGGTTAGTTAGGGTTATTCGAAATAAGATAATTAAATTATAATGGAAAATTGTGAATCACCCGACGACTGTCAAATTAGGTAATGACCAATTTCATGGTAATTATTATGAAACCACGCTACATTAAGCGATTATGTTACAAATAGCACTTCCTTCTTCGTATTTGTTTTTTTTAATGTCAATGACTTGGTTGTGAAAGGGGACAGCATGGTATTTTTAGTTTTAGTTTAGTGCCGTTGAAATTGACTTTTAAAATGTGAAAATGAAGATGAGTGTTTTTAAATAATTATGTTTGGCAAATCTGATTTACTAATATATAAAATTCTCGTGTAACGGTGTGCGTGATTGAACTCCTTCGAAACGGCTCTACCGATTTTCTTGAAATTTTGTGAGCATATTGAGTAGGTCTGTGAATCGGCCAACTTCTATTTTCATACCCCTAAGTGTCAAGGGTGGCTTACCCTAATTTTTTTTACTAAAATTACATTAATAAAAGTAGCAGAACAACGTCTTCCGGGTCAGCTAGTTTACTAATAATGTTTAATTAAAATAAATAATATACGTCTCTATGGTTTATCGGATTTGACTTCTTGAGGTCCCGGTTTCGATCTCAAGGTCGGGCAACAAAAATTTAGAAAATGTATATTTTCAATTTTCTAACATGAATTAGAAATACTTTTATTGTTTAATATTTATATTTAGAAAATACTAATTAAAAAAATAGTCCGTTGCCCGGTACTGAATATTTGACCGGCTGGCGATAGGCTTGCCACCTATCACATTGTGGGACTAAGTGTCTTCGGCTAGTCGTGGACGCCCTCTGTATAGTTGTGCCTCTGCCTACCCGTTCAGGTATATGGGTGTAAAGATACTTACTTTTTTTCAATTACTATTGATATTTTTTTAATTTTTCTATTACCACTAACCTAATTACTATTATGGCGACTGGATTATGTCTGTCCCAATCACTAAGTTAGTGTATGCTGTATATTAATAATAGACATATTATTTATTATAAAAAAATAAGTATCTTTATCCCGTATCCCCGAACAACATAGCATAGGCATGTCAGAGACCCAGGCCACCTACGGCTAGCCAAAGGTACCTACTATTTAGTTCCAAATACTCATGATAGGTTCGCATACCTCTAGAAAACTAAGCCCTAACCCGTTGGAGGATTGCTACAAATATCCTATACATTGATATCCTATCACCATGTTCATGATTGATGATAGGATAGCCGGTAAACATGTACATGTTGTCTAAGGTCCTGGCTTTAAGATAGCAACGTACCAGTAGCATATATAATTGTACCAGATGTTCCCAGTTCCTGCTTGTTCGCTATCTTAAGACATAAGACATAAATTACTATCTTCCATACAAACTGTCTACCCCAATTTTACCCCCTTAGGGGTAAAGTTTCCAAAATCCCATTCTTACCGGATGTCTACACAAAAAAGCGCTCCTTCTCACCAAAATTCACGGCTGTAACTTTTAATAGTTTCAAAGTTTTTTTTCTCAACGACGATAAATCAGTCAGTCAGTCAGCCCAGTCAGCCCCGTGTTGGTCCGGGCTCCTTTGTAGAATAGACCATCTGCTATCCTTGCCAGGCAGCTCGTAAAAGGCGAGCATAGGCTCACCGTCACTAACACCGTGACATCTGACTAGGTGGTAGAGTTTCGCAGCGACTCACCCGAATTGGTACCACCGCCTTACCTATTCCTGTCGCCATAACGTCATGACGTGTTCCGGTTCGGAGGGTAAGGTAGCCGGTAAACGTACTTTTGCTCGAGGCCTAACATCCCGGCCTCAGGTTGGCAACGCACCATTACCACCTTTGGTGTCTCTAGACGACGTGAATTTCTTAACATCAGGAAATCCGTCTGCTTGTTTGCCTTCCAATGTCATAAAAAAAGTCAGGACATGTTATTTTAAGAGTGCAAATTATTTATTTGGATTAGGTATTTATGGGGATTAGAAACAGGTGGAACGAATCACTAATTTACTTATTCCAACGCATCTCTATTCGTTTATTTAGTTAAAATTGAAATAAACTTGTAGCACCATCTATCGTGTAATTTGCGCCTAAGAAAACTGAAATAAAAAATTTACGCATTTTTTTCAGGCATCTACATCTACCTCTGGGCTGTTGTGTTCAGTCATTACCTGGATGTCCGCGACGAAGAAGAAAGGGGCAGATACCGGAAAGCGCCTTACAAACGTTAGACTGCAATTTTTCGAAACAAATACAAAAGGAACATCATTTAGAATATAAGAGATATTTTTGTATGATTAACGTTTTATGAAGCCTTATTACAGAGATTTTATTTTTAGTTGAAGCTATTTTAGTAATGTTGAACAAACTTTTAAATATTTTAATTATGAAATTTTATCCCATATTTGTGACAAGATTTTCACAATTTTGAAAGAAAGAAAAAATTATGACGTTATAATAGTCGGTAGCTCAAGTGGTTAGAGCATTCGTCATCGAGAGACGAAAGTATACAGGTTCGACTCTTAGTTTGGATTTTTTTCCATAAGATATGTGAAATCTTAACTGTCAATGTTAACTGTCAATCTTAACTGTCAGAACATTAATGTTTTAATTTTTGTTTAATGATCGCTGTTCCCAGGAAGGTACAATACAATAACTCTTTATTGTGCACCAAATACAGAGAAAATACAAATTCATCAAAAAAATTTAAACTACAAGACACAATGGTGGATAACGCCAAGTTAGCGATCTCTTCCATGGAGCCCTAAAGTAATGTTATAATGACGTGATCAGAAGGTGTTAAGCCAACCAAAAATCGAAACGTATCGTTTGGTCTTAACTTCTGACGTCACTACAAAACGAGTAACTAATAAATCAATAAACTTGCTACATCATTCCGAAGGATGTGTATTTGAGCCTTACCATGTAAGTTTAACTTAAAGATCTTAAATAATAACTACTTGAAATGAAAAATTACGACTGTTCAAATAGTTTACCTAGATCTTTTTAGAAATAAAATGTATTCGAATAGTAGACCAATTCCACTATTTCATTTGCTAGTGTCAAAAACTTTGACAAATCTCGTTAACATTTGTATTGTATTTTATGATTAGCTCTTAGAGGTCAATGGTTAGCATTAAATTGACGAAATAAACAGTAACGCAATTTGTCAACTAGCTATAGAAGTTTCAAGAAACCCGGTGCATCAACACGTAATTTTAAATAAATTAAGAAACTTGGCTCTAAAGCGCGTCTTGTGTTTATAGCTTATCTTCACCAAAGTTCACGAATTGAAGGCTCTACATATATCTCTATGTTGTCAAAAACAATACTTAACGTTAACTTATATTATAAGTATCTATATTCTGTGACATGCTTTTACTCATACTTGTGATAAAAGATTTTAATTTAATATAGAGTTGTGTGTTTATTAAAAGTACAAGGAAGTGTTAATTAATCTCATTTATTTATTATATGATACAATGAGTCTCGCTTGACATTACCTTTATCTATTTATACGTAAAATTAAAGCAAAAAGCAAACACACGTAATCGTACCTTATCGTAAAAATTTTACAATACTTAAGTAATAAAACTACTTAGTTGTTAAATGTAAATTTGAAGTTGGCTATTTTTGGCACTCTATTTGACATGTGATTAATTTTTGATTAAATTTAAATTAATTATTTAGATGCAGTGTTGTGTAGTTGTGTATTATAAATAATATATTTTTCTCTATCAACACCAAAGTATATCAATGTTTTCTACATACCTAAGTATCAACTACACAGACTACTACTTCAGAGAAAGTATCGTAGTATAAGTATCAACAGCATACACATTAAAAAACACTAGTTTCAGTCCAACGTCTTTCTATTCAAGAATTTGTGAAATACACTGTTGATATTTTGTTTAAAATATTTCAAACATTCATACATCACAAATTGGAAGGAATGACAGTAATCTCTTGTGCTATATTATCTTTTATCAGTCACAAAAATGCGAAAAGAAACGTGTCTTCTCTATTTAATAATTTAGCTAAAGACTTTGGTTTGTAAAAAAAAACACTAGCTAATAAACTCAATCGTAATATATTGACTGAATTTAAACAATGATAACTAATAGGGGCGTCGAATATCTCATTTATGCTGACACTCATGCACTTATATTGTAAGTTACCTAATATCATAGCGTTAAGAAATTAATTATCGAATAATTTATTTTAAATTGTCATTACTGTACAAAAATAGTGCTGAAATAAATGTATTTTGTAAATATCTTGTTATTTTAAGCAGACTTTGGCTTATGGATTGATAAGCGGATTATGGTATAAATGTTTTCTTTGGACTTGGCTTGATACACGTCTACGTTTCTAGTATCTATTCATTAAAGCTGATCAAAAAATGGGCATAGATGACTTAAGAGACCCTTTTTAATCTTTTTAGAAATTTTGTTTGTTTGTCGGTTTTACGGTGTGGTTCACTCCAAATTTATGTAACCGACTGTTTGCCTGTCCTATAAAAATTGCAAAAAATTTGACCTATATTTTATGATTTAACAACCGAGATGAAACATTGGTTACCCTTTCGTTTATACTTACCCGTTCCTAACAAGGATGGAAGTTTGTATGAGAGAATGAAATAAACATTTTAGATTTTAAACAAATTTTAGAAAAATGGAGAAAAAACACTATTTTTCCAACTATTTTGAAATAGATATGTGTAGACAAGAGCACGTGAGTTCAACCGCCAGCGCGTCATCTAGCACTTACGATTCTAGTCCAATCTAAGATAATGACATAGACATTCTTGCCACCATAATGAAAGTGTAGTTCTGGTTTGGAGGGTATGGTAGCCGGTAGACTTCCACAATTAGCTTCAATTTACGGTAGAATTCCACAAGACAGCGGCGCACCTACAACATCTATGGTGTCTATAAGCCACGGCCAGAGCTTAAAATTAAAACATATAAATGAATTATAATTTAAACAAGACAATATTGAGCTAATAGAAAATAATTTAAAAAACCGACTTCAAACTAAAAAACTAGTAAACGTAGTAAAAGTAGTAAAAAGTAAACTAAAAAAACTCAACTAAAAAAAATTAAGCTAATCTCAATGAAACAAAAATAAACTGTATTATACAAAAGCAATTTATGTATGTACATATTGATCATTAGGTATTCATACTTAACCTACACTTAAACCTTACTTAGATTATTTACAATAACAATAATTACCTAAACTACTACACTAAAAAATTGGTAATAACTTATGAATCTTTATACAATATTATATGTATTTGCTATCTATCTGTCTGTTTGAAGATACATACAGATTAGTTCAACAATATTAATTTATGTATAAATTGACTAACACTTATAACATAAACATGTAATTAGCTCATTTTTGACTAGATCAATTTGAGTCAGTAATTTGCCTAGAACTAATAGTTAAGAGAGAGATGGCTCTTCTGATAATAAAAAATTACTGTTACCTATAGACACCATAGATGTTATGGATGCCTCGTTGTCCAGTGACCGAAGAGTTCTGCTCACCTGTAATAAGGAGGCATGCTAGTTATATTATTTTACTTATATTACAAATGCGAAAGTTTGCAAGTATGGATGGATATTTGTTACGCTTTCACGCATAGTCTACTGAACGGATTTCAATAAAACTTTACAGGAATATAGTTAATACATTAGGCTATAATTTGTCCCACAAAAACATTTCATGTTAAATGTTACCAAGACGAGATCATATAGCTCGCACTGTCAAAAAGTAATCGGATTTCGTTTAGAGCCAAGTTTCTAACCCTACATGCCCAGCCCTAAATCAATAAGCCCTAATTTTACACTCAAGTTACGGGGAAATACTACAGCCATAGCTCGTACCTTTCGTTATTCCTAGCTTGTAAGTAAATATCCCACCCAAAACATAAATGTGTTTTCACACACATTGTTATAAACCTACTAAACGCTATGTGTCAAGTATATAATGTTTTATTATAACTTGCCAAGTAACATCATCAAAAAGTACAGAAAAAAATAAAAAATGTTATCAGGAAACTGCTGAAAATACAAGTTTGCGTTCCGTATTAGAATTTTAGATGTTTAATATTATTGTGATTTATTCAGAATCTACTTTTTAAACTGCGGAAAAACAAAGTGTGCATTCCTATAACTATTTTTAACTAAGGTATGTGTATGGAACTTAGTACTTATTTTGATCTCACTTCTTTTATAGGCGAAGCATTCCCATATTATCGAACTTGGCAGCCTTTCACATTTATGTTTTGGGTGGGATTTCATTTATTTTTGTAAGGTTGTTTATTTCATTTTTAATTTATACGTACGAGTATACAATAAATAATCTCCGTACACCTATAAAGTGTACCTACTTACAAATAATTAAAACAACAACAACATATTTAGTTGGTACCTAAGTAAGTATGCTACTTACTAGCATTATAATTGGTGGCCTATTGTGTAGCCTAGAATGGGCAGTGTAGTGCAGTGGCATCTCACTATTAGCTACTCTTTGACCACACTATGATCGCGAAACTGCCGCGCCGGACGTCTGCCGAGCTGACGAGTGGCTAAGTAAAATATCTGAATCCGACTGTTTTTTTTTTATTTTCTTGAATTTTTAGCCGTGGATTTAGCGCATAGGTATTGGTTTGGTAGTGACCCTGCTTTGCACGCCGTATGCCGTCGCGGGTTCGATACCCGCGACAGACAAGCACAGAGGTTTGTCTTATGTTTGGCGCATTTATCAATAATCTGCGTATACACGTAGGTACCTACTTAAATAAGTACTTATTACTTATTCATTTTCGCTCCATATTTATAGTGGATCAAAGTTACATAGTATTCGTTATTTTCGAAAGTGACTCATACTTGGCCGGTTTTAGATTTTCACTTTAATTTGACTAAATACAAACCTTCGTAACGAATTTCAAGTTGGTACGACCATTGGAAGATAAGATCCATTTAGTTCGTTTTAGTTCCTTAGAGGTATAAATTTACAGCTTCATTATTTTTGAAACTGACACACACTTGGCCATTTTCAGATTTTACCCTTTATCTTGACCTAAAGACCTACCTCCTTGCCAAATTTTAAGTCAATACTACAATTGGAAGTGGTCTAGGTTTTTGATGAGTGAGTCAGTCAATCAGTGAGTGTATAGTAAAAATATCGATTTTCTGACGTCAATATCTCAAGAACTATATTGTATCTATTGAGATATATTAATGAAATTTTGTATTTCAGATAAGTAAGGAGGTCTTAACAGATACTAGAAATTTCATATGCGTAGATAAAATAGATTTTGAGTTAAAGGGGGGTCGAAATTGGCCCGAAATGTTTCGTGTAATATAACGCACGGCCGGTGTGTCGATTTTGTTTTGCTCTAACTTGGCGGACACACTGCCGTGTATCTAGATGCTATTATGGACTCAGCAAGAGCATTATAAAGATGTAAGAGAATGGGGTAAGGTACTCGTACCTTCTATTCTAAGATGAAAAATTTTGCTAAAATTGGCCCTATTTCTTACTAAAGTTCTCTTTATGGTTACCCCAATTAAATCACTCGTAAACCATGAGACTCAAATATTTGTAGAAAGATATTTGTTTCAATTTATCACAGATACACATCAAACACGATGCAGACATCTTAATGTTATGCAAATACTACTTAATGCTTGTGTGCAAGTAATTTTATATTTTGGCTGACATTTGTTGCGTAACTTGAACATACGTGCATTAGTGTTATTATTTATTAAAATTTATTACAATTCCTGCGTCATGAGGCTTTTTGCAAAAATAGTGAAATCAATCTTCCTGCAATTTAGTTTCAGCTTTTGGTACACTTTTATTGGCTATAATGAGACATGTGTCATCTGCGTATTGATACACCGAATTCTGCTTTATGACATTTTGTATGTCATATACAAGAGTCAGATAATGTAGAGGTCTAGTACTGATCCTTAGCTTAGTGACATTACGTCACTAAATTCTTTTCCTATTTTGACTTGATATTTTTTACCTTTTAAGTAGTCACAGCATTTTAGGAGTGGTCCACGGACGTCTACATTTTGAATAAGTTTACAATGTTTCAATGTATCAAATGCCTTACTAAAGTCTGTAAATAAGAGGATTACGTCTTGTTGCTTTATATTTAAGTAGAGTAGTTGTTAATTTCATCTGTAAACTTTGATGAGGTCGATTTATCTTTTTGAAAATCATAGTGTTAAAACGTGAAAGGGCATACTCCGCGAGTACCTTTACCTGAAGAAGATAACTTTGAAACCGCTGTGTTTGTATGAAAAAGGTAATGAATGTGGAGGAAGCCAGGCAGGTCTGCCAGAATCGTGAGATTTGGCTCTCGATACTTTCTGCCTACCCTTAGGTTAAAAACGTCCATATCCCCAAAAAGGTAGGCAGACGAACAACCAGGGCACCCACTACTATCCAAATACACTAAGTCCCACAATGTGATAGGCGGTAAACCCATCCCCAACATATTCAATCCCGGGCAAGGCTATTGCGTCTATCTATGTTTACGTTATCTATGTATATGTTATATGGCAATGTATGTTATATGGCAATCTATGTTTACGTTAAATCTGGTGTCGATATTTTCATATTTGAAGTAGACATTTGCGTTTTGCTTTCAAAAAAGGGTTAACTTTTTGTTTTTTTTTTCTATCCAGCAAAGTGAAATGAATCGTGTTTTGGAAACACTAGTCTAGTAAAGCATATTCATGTTAATCTTGTGTATTTTTGCCAGCAAGATCCATGGACCATGATTGCTTTGTATTAAAAAAACAGTAAACTGCTGACGTATTTTAGCGTATATGGCCCCTTAACGAATCTAACAAATAAATACTCGATGGGCTTACGAGTAGGAGTTCTAGTTCTTCGAGCTCCATCATCAGATTAACTCAGTTGTAACAGCATTTGTTAGTATTTTAACTATTATACATACTACCACATATTATGTATGTTCATTGGTGAGATAATACCCAGTGCGTCTTATAAACTTCAAGATGCTAATAAATGAGCGGATGACCTTGAATACCTGGACAAATCTTCATAAAGTGAAGCTAAGGACTATCTCGATCACCTCAGTTTTTAAATAAAAAACACACACACAGATGCATGCGTTTTTTATCACATAAAAAAAAAAGATAACTGAATTGTTGTTATCTAGCTATTTTTAAGAGTTCATAAGTAATTCGTTTCACGTAGTAGCAGGCAGCAGTTAGTATTCCTTAAATATTTTTGGAAAATAGTTTCTTGTTGCTTGTTAGGTAAGCATTTTATATATTTTTTTTTATTGTTATTTTAAAATATTCATAACTAGCATCCCATCCCAGCTTCGCATTGGGAGACAAACTTCTATGTTCATAACTACATAGTATTAAATAAAGTCATTTCTCTACCCCTATGTCCCTTTGTATGCTTAAATCTGTAAAACAATGCAACGGATTTCGGATGTTTTTTTAATAGATTAAGTGATTGAAGATGAAGGTTTATATGTATATTTTATAGCCGAGCGGGGCCGCAGCGAGCCGCTAGTATACTTATAAACCTTCCTCTTAAATCACTCTATGAAAAACAGC
>NJDD01011896.1:0-10200 GCA_002245505.1 Calephelis nemesis
GTAACCTTGAAGAAAACCTTGTTTCCATCTTCCAATGTATTAATTATTAAATTTGGATAAAATTTACGGTCTACCAATGTTTTTCATCAGTGTTTACAGCGGCCTAGAATTTCTATAATGAGATATGGTTCGTGGTAGCCCTATCCAAACTTACACTAGGTTAAACACATTTTCGTTATTTCACAGCAAATTATCTTTACTCGTTATTATTATTCAGTAATTAAATTGATCTGCTGAACACCACCTTGATAAAGAGCTATTGTCCAATGTAATTTATAGGGCTGCTGACTGGATAATTATTGCAAAAGGATCAATAAAGGCTGAAACGTTAAATACGCCTCGTAAGCTGTAGAATCGTTTGACTACGACTTGGATAATGAGGCCGCTTTTCGATATATAGCTAAATTTAAGATCACAATTTGATATATCCCTAAAATTTTGTTTTTTCCATTTTTTATTAGATACAACGTTGCCCGAAAGTTGATGTGAACCGGTTAACATTAGGTTTGCCGTCTATCATATTTCGTTACTTCTTCAGCTAGTCGTGGGTGCCTTGATTGTACCTTTGCCTACCTCTTCGGGAATGAGGGCATAATGATACTTACTTGTTTTACTTACATTTCGTCCGCCACATTTTCTGAATTCTGCTACATCTATGCTATTCCAGTGTCTGCTACGTTTGAACCAAATCGTCGTCTTCCAAAATTTATAACAACGTAAAACAGTACATAAAAAAAGTATCTTCATGCCCATATCCCCGAAGAGGTAAGCAGAGGCACAACCAGGGCACCCACGACTACCCTAAGACACTAAGTCCCACAATGTGATAGGTGGCAAGCCTATCGCCAACCGGGCACATTTCCAATCCCGACCAATTTTTTTTATTAGAAAATTGGAAAAATCCAATTTTCTTTTGGCAGGCCGACCCGGGATTCGAACCCGGGACCTCATGCAGTCAAGTCTAACACCCGGACCACTAGACCACAGAGGCGATCAATACAGAAACAAAAAAACAGTACACGTCATCGTAATTATTAGCTTGTCACTTTCCTTGTATTTAGTGTTTTTATTAAATTATCATCCTTCAAACAACGTCCATAATCTATTATTTACCAAATGGCGTACCCTGACAATAAACTACAACGGATTAAATACATTGACTTTTTTGATCAATCACTTCTAATTCTTTACTAGGTGGTAGAGTTTTACAGCGACCCTAGTCAGATGTATGTTTACCGGCTACGTTACCCTCCTAATCGGAACACGTCATGACGTTGTGGTGGCAGGAATAGATGAGGCGGTGGTACCAATGCGGGCAAGTCGCTTCGAAACTCTACCACTAAGTCAGATGTCACGGTGCTAGTGACGGTAAGCCTATGCTCGCCTTTTCCAAGCTGCCTGACAGATGGTCTATTCTGCAGAGGAGCCCGGACCAAGAAAATTCTGTCCTGTTCTGTTCTATCAATATGTGTTCATTCGATTATACAATAAATAAAAATATACTCATACATCTACTTAATTTTATAGATGTCTTGACGCTAATTATTAATTAATATGAAATTTATGAATGAATGTATTTGAATTTTGAATTAATGAATGAAATTTTCATATTAAATTAATGCTTTTGATACGAAATTGCCTCTGTGGTCTAGCGGTCCAGGTGTTGGACTTGACTGCATGAGGTCGCGGGTTCTATTCCCGGATCGGGTAACAAAAAGAAAATTTGATATTTCCAATTTCCTAACAATAAAAAAATGTTGCTTGGGTTTGGACATGTGTCCGCTTTGTGATAGGCTTGCCACCTATCACATTGTGGGACTTAAGTGTCTTTGGGTAGTCGTAGGTGCTCTGGTTGTACCTCTGCCAACCTCTTCGGATATATGGGCATGAAGATACTTACTTATTCAATAAACTACACTTTGCCAGGGTGGGAATTCATTGCTGCCTATCTTCAATGAGAAGTCAATAACATCTTCTGTCGTACGTGTCTGACTTAAGATTTATATTGAACCAATATTTTTAAGCTTACACTCGAGACGTCGTAGTTTTATGTTATCATTCGCATTTGAACTCTTTGGAGTCACAGAATTTTATATAAGAAGAAAACCTTGTTGCTTGGAAGCTTTAGCCGGCGTTTATTTTTTCGCATTAATAAAATAGATCAAACTTTCATTTTTCAACTTGTTTGTCTGGGTCCATAGAGTAGAAAAGCCTATCCACCTCTCTGCCGGACAGCGCATATAAGGCCAGCATAGGTTAAATTAATCACTATCAAGACGACCAATGGTGTTTTTTTTTATAATATTGGAAGGCAAACAAGCAAACGAATTTCCTGATGGTAAGAAATTCACGTCGCCTAGAGACACCAAAGGTGGTAATGGTGCGTTGCCAACCTGAAGCCGGGATGTAAGGCCTCGAACAAGTCAGTTTACCGGCTACCTTACCCTCCAACCGGAACACGTCAACAGCAGGCATTGACGTTATGGCGGCAGGAATAGGTAAGGCGGTGGTACCAATCCGGGTGAGTCGCTGCGAAACTCTACCACCTAGTAAGATGTCACGGTGTTTGTGACGGTGAGCCTATGCTCGCCTTTTACGAGCTGCCTGGCAGGAAGGCAGTTGGTCTATTCTACAAAGGAGCCCGGACCAACACGGGGAGAGTACTGTGTAGCATCTTACTGGAATACTGATCCACTGCCTTACTTATTTTTGCCGCCATAATGCTCTGTCATAAGTCGGCCGGAGAGATATATATTATATGTGGAGAGATATAAAATATGTGTTTAGTATAAATCAGTAAATAAAGTAGTTTAGCTATGTCTATCTATAACAAAAAAATTTTTTCAAGACTTCAAATAGACTAATTTCTTTTTTTTTGTATACAGTTTACTTTTTTCTTTTTCAATTTTGCTTATATAATAGGTATCTATCCTCATTTAGTTTGTTTTTCTTTTTATTTTTTTTTATTATTTTAACACATTCTATCGATTGTTTAATGCATGAGGTGTTTACATTTAATTGTTTGATACAATTATTTCACACACACACAGGTACACCTGTAAAATGTTTTTAAATTGTATGCAAACGTTGGTAAACCTAATAAACAAAATAAAAAATAATATAAAATCTCAAAATTTATCTAGTGCTTTAGATATAGCTCTGTGTATTTTCCATTTTTTTCTTACTCATCAATATATCAGGATTTTTGCAAAAAATGGCATACAGGATGCTTCAGTTATACACATAACTCTTACAAGTCCTGCTGACTTATCTTACCCGTCCAGACGTTAGCCACAAACGTCCTGCACACATTAATTGCTTCCACTTTCACAAACACGACAGACAATTCATCTCTCGAAAAACTAATTTCATGAAATCCAAGATGGCGGAAATGCAACGAGCAAGTTAAGGTTTACGTGACCGCGCAACTTGGCCATTTTCTAATAAAGTATTAGTTGTTATATTTCTGAACCAGTGGCTAACATGATGAAGTACAGAAACTAGTAATAACTTGGATGCACCGGAACTTCCTTTACTGCCGGAATCTATTCTATCCTCCGGGGACAGTATTAAATATTGAGAGAGCATTTTTATATTATCTATTCTGTGTGGATATTAAAATTAAATTGGATTTGAAAGCAACCAAAAGAACAAGTAAAGAAATAATTAAACACGGTAAAACTGCAAATCCCGGCTCCTACTGTTTCGAAAATTGATAGAAGAAGGCGTTACTCTGCGGAAATCCATACTTAAATCCAAATAAAATTATTTAATTTGCAGTTTCCCGCCAAAAAAAAAATATACGTGTTATGGACTTACCATTGGAGTCATAAATACCATTATGGACTTACCATCGTAAGTCGGTAAGCCCAATTTATTCATAGCGCACTATTTTGCCTGTTTTGTCACGCCATAATACGCATACATTTTTTTTTGGCGGGTAATTTCAAATTAAATATTGTTTTTGGATTCTACTATTTAATTTTCGAGAGATAGCAAATGGTTCTATAAAAATAACTACGTTAATAAAAACCGACTTCAAAACTAAAAAGTAAAAAAAATAAAGATGTAATATTAATTACATACTATTATTTATATGTGCCATCTACTTACAGGTTTGAAGTCCGTGCCAAGCCAGTTTAATACTTGTAATATAATTATTAGTTTAAGGCTTGGGTCCCACATAAGTTTTATCAACATCCCACTAGCAGTTTCACAACTTTTGCAGCTCATCTAAAATAAGAACTTGAGAACTGAAGTGATTGAGATGGTGATGGTGGTCCCAAATAATCGTGGTAGTATGTCGTTTCATCCCCCGACGCTAAATAAGGGGTTTTATTAACCCCTGACGGAAAACGAATGTACGTGTCTGTGGCAATGTTTTGAACGATTAGACTGATTTAGATGCGGGTACTTTTGTTTGATTGCCTACATAATCAAGATGATTCTTGCTACGTACAGGTTTTGTCGGGGGTAAATTGAACATTTTTAATATGAAGATTATCATACATAAATTCTCGTGTCGCAATATTAGTTATCCGAATCGGCTTGACCGATTCTCATGAAATTTTGTGAGAATCTATTTTAATAACCCTAAGTGAAGGCAGAGGCACAACCAGGGCACCCACGATTAGCCGAAGACACTCAGTCCCACAATGTAATAGGTGGCAAGCCTATCGCCAACCGGGCACATATCCAATCCCGACCAACATTTTTTTTATTAGAAAATAGGAAAAATCCAATTTTCTTTTTGTTGACCGACCCGGGATTCGAACCCGAGACCTCATGCAGTCAAGTCCGACACCCCGACCGCTAGACCACAGAGGCGAAAACTGGCACAATGGTTATGTAAAATGGCACTCATTGAACAAAAACATTTCAATATCTCTGTGACAGGAATTTATTCAAACTATTTATGGAATCATTATGTTTTTAATTCACAAAGAAGATGAGTTTTAATTATGATTGTAATAACTGTGTTGTTCCGGGCTCCTTTGCAGAATAGACCATCTGCCTTCCTGCCAGGCAGCTCGTAAGAGGCGAGCATAGGCTCACCGTCACTAACACCCTGACATCTAACTAGGTGGTAGAGCTTAGCAGCGACTCGCCTGGATTGGTACCACCGTCTTACCTATTCCTGCCGCCATAACGTCATGACGTGTTCCGGTTCGGAGGGTAAGGTAGCCGGTATACTTACTTTTACTCGAGGCCTAACATCCCGGCCTCAGGTTGGCAACGCACCATTACCATCTTCGTTGTCTCTAGGCAGCGTAAATTTCTTACCATCAGGAAATCCGTCTGCTTGTTTTCTTTCCAATACCTAAAAAAATAAAAAAAAATAAACTGTAGTATCCGTATAATAACTGTTGGTCCGGGCTCCTTTGCGGTATAGACCATTTGCCTTCCTGCTAGTCAACTCGTAAAAGGCGAGCATAGGCTTACCGTCACCAACACCGTGACATCCTACTAGGTAAGATCCATACTTATATTCAATATATTATGTTCCTGTGAACGGATTATGATGAATTTGATATGCATATAGGTAATAAAGAGTGATATTTAGGCTACTTTGTACCAGAAATCAAATTATTTAAATAACTATTTAAGGGAGTATTTTTAAAAAGTAATAAAAAAAGTATCTTCACGCCCATATCCCCGAAGAGGTAGGCAGCCTATCGCCAACCGGGCCAATATCTAATTTCGAGCAACATTTTTTTATTAGAAAATTGTAAAAACCACGTTTTCTTTTTGTTGCTCTACCCGGGCATCGAACCCTGGCCCTTATGAAGTTAAGTCCAACACTTGGACCACTAGAGGTGATTATTTTATATTAGAGACATTTTGTGTGGGATGAAAGTTTAAAAATCTGTTCTACGCTGACAATGTCGCAAGATTAGCTGCTTGTACTTTATAATCTAAAAACTGTACCTAATGTATAATTCTAAAATCATTTGTAAAACTACATTTTTAAAAGAGTGAAAAGCTCACTCAACAGCATCTTAATGTATGACAATAATATAAACAAAACATGCAGGTAGTTAAAAAATAATAATAGATGAGTTAGACCAGGTTATGGTTTTTCCCTAAAAACAGGGAAGTTAAAAAAGTAAGAAATGCAAAATATGTGCGGCAATAAAAATATAATAAATAGGTAATAATATCGAAATTAAAACTGTACCTAATGTATAATTCTAAAATCATTTGTAAAACTACATTTTTAAAAGAGTGAAAAGCTCACTGAGATCCTTTTTCTCAATGAATTGCCGCTTTTCAATCCGGTGGTGGATTCTAGTTTTGTAAAGACTCGCTTCGTGAACCACTTGTATAGTTAGAGATACACATTTTTCTATTTCTAGTGGAAGAACTAAATAACTTTCTAACGTGTACGAAGCATTGGCAATAGTTAGTGGTTAATTGAAATAGTAGTATTTAAAATATATAATGTATAAGTTATTGATCCAAAAATATAGTTAACACAGGAGAGGACAACTAAAACATCCATGTTGTTTATAGGCCATAGTTATCTCTAACCATAAGGAGAGTCGTGTGCTTGTTCGCTAAACTCTTATATGAAAAATAGTTGGTAAGTATCTTCACGCCCATATTCCCGAAGGGGTAGGTAGAGGCACAACCAGGGCACCCATGATTAGCCGGACACCAAGTCCCACAATGTGACAGGTAGCAAGCCTTTCGCCGTATCGGGCACATATCCAATCCCGAGTAACATTTTTTTTATTAGAAAATTTGAAATCCCACATTTTTTTTTGTTGTCTGGCCCGAGATTCGAACCTGGACGTCACAATGTCAAGTCCAACACTTGGACCGCTAGACCACAGAGGCGATAAATGAAAGTAAATAAGTTCAATAATTATTTTTTTTAATTATTGCCACGTATTGTAAACAATATACAGAAACCAAAAAGAGAATATTAAAATTTTGCTTTACCCAATTTCGTGTAAGTCACTATGCTGATAGGCCAAAGGAAAAAGTCACAATAAAGGATAGCGCACATCAGTCCCCCTCGACTGAGTCGGGTCAATCAAGGATCGGGTCGTCAATCCCGGGCAATATTATTTTTATAAGAAAATTGAAAACATAATATATCTAATTTTTTTTGTTGCCCGACCCGGTAATCGAACCCGGGACCTCAAGAAGTCAAGTCCAACACCGGACCGCTAGACCACAGAGGCACTTTTGTCTTGAAATTTCATTAGCCCCCTTTTCACGTTGTTAATATTGTTTTTACTCAACCGTTTGGGGATTGTATAGACCGTACTGGGAATTGCGCCCAGAAATTCCAGCCCGTCCAAATGTGCGCTATTCTTAACGAGTGTACAAAGTCACGTGCAACAGCCAGTAGTTACATAAATCTTTGAACTAAACATTTACCGTCTTATTAATAAACGTGGACTAACGTAGGTGTAAAATTAAGTTGATATTATAGTCTGCATCACAGTTTTTTTATGATATTGGAAGGCAACTAGCAGACGGATTTCCTGATGGCAAGAAATATCCGCCGCTTAGAGACACCAAAGGTGAGGCCGGGATGTTAGGCCTTGAGCAAAAGTAAGTTAACAGTGCAATAAAGACTATAATACCAAGTTAAACCTTAGCGTAATTTACGCCGTGTTTATTAATTAGGCAGTTAAGGCCCCATACTCAGTCAGCCAGAAGAGCCAATCACCGTGCTCGCGCTCCCGTTCCATGTTTACTATGAACAATGATGCTCTAAAGTAAACGTCTTAAGCGACAAATCTCTATTTTTGACACTATAAAAGTAGTTTGAAAAAAAGTATAAAAACTGAAATCTTTTAGGTATAGTACTTATCTATGTTTATGTTAAATCTGGTGTCGATATTTTTAACAATTGAAGTAGACAGAAAGCAAAAGCTTTAAAAAAAGGGTTAACTTTTTGATTTTTTTCTATCGAGCAAAGTGAAACACTATTCTAGTAAAGCATATTCATGTTAATCTTGTGTATTTTTGTCACCAAGATCCATGATTGCTTTGTATGAAAAAAAAAGTAAAATGCTGACGTATTTTAGCGTATTAATATTTGCCCCTTAATATTTGAACATAGCTGCATCACAGTTGAAAACACTTAGCAGTTTCTATAGATAATATTCCTTTAATTTAGTATATCCGTATATTTCACATCCTCATCTTAAAAGTTAAGAAAATTGACTTGAAGTTGAAATTTCAGACACAAAGCTTTCGCATCAAAAACTTAAGACTCGCAATAATTATTAGGTAACGTTTTATTTCAGGATACAATTTGTACGCACTAAAATTCATGAGGTCCAGGGTTATATCCTCATGTCGGGCAACAAAAAGAAAATGTATTTAGTTTAATTTTCTAATAAAAATAACGTTGCTCATAATTGGATATTTGCCCGGTTCTCGATAAGGTTATTGTACAAATCTACCGGGTACCCTGCCCTTTGAATCAGAAAATTATGTTAACATTTAGAAAGGAATATGTTAGGCGGTGGATCCCTATCCGTGAAAATCGATACACAGCACTCTACCACCAGTGGTTTTAAACCTATGTTACCTGTGCTCATCTCTTTCGAGCACAAAAGAGAGACAGATGGTCAATTCAATTTTTTTTTATGTTATAGGAAGGCAAACATACAGACGGATTTCCTGATGGTAATAAATTTCCGTCGCCTAGAGAAACCAAAGGTGGTAATGGTGTGTTGCCAACCAGAGGCTGGGATGTTAGGCCTCGAGCAAAAGTAAGGTTAACCGGCTACCTTACCCTCCGAACCGGAACACGTCATGACGTTATGGCAGCAGGAATAGGTAAGGCGGTGTACCAATCCGGGTGAGTCGCTGTGAAACTCTACCACCTAGTCAGATGTCACGCTGTTAGTGACGGCAAGCCAATGCTCGCCTTTTACGAGCTGCCTGTCACAGGAAGGCAGATGGTCTATTCTACAAAGGAGCCCGGACCAACACGGGGGCATACATACAGTCAGGTCAACCTGCACTGCTAGACCACATAAGCGACATTGAATTCCTTTGTATCTAAATGTTAATAATCCACTACTACCGTGTTTAAAAGTACCTAAAATGACATATACGATTCCAATTTCCAATTCGCATGATATCGAGATTCAAGAGTAATCCTACAGTTGTAAGAAGCAAATAAACGGGCAGGTTTCCTCAACGTAGGAACATGTGTCCCCTATAAAAATAAAAAATAAAAATGTGTCCCCTATAGACATTTAAATTAATGGTGCGTTGCTAACTCGAGGTTGAGATTTCAAGCCTCTTGCATAGGTTTACTGCCTACCCTAATCTCTGGCAATCACTTATAAGAAAAGTAAGTCCAACCAACCAAGTCGCAGATCGTCTTAACTAAATGACGTACCCCTCTGGACAAATAGATCTTTTATTAATAACCGATATGTTAGATGTATGTGAGTGTTCTTTTTTCAACCTGTATATGAAGAAATCGGTCAACTGGTCGCAAGATGCGACCGCAATGCCCTACGTTTACACATAGAACGAGACGTCTGCTCCTTCTCGCGCTTAGGCAATTATAAAGGCAGATCAGGCAGATTCTTGAGTGTGTCCAGTTAGTGAAAATTAAAATTATCACCAGTTATTATGGCGTCATCTGGTCACAACAAAATTTCACTACTACTACTGACTATGGAATCCTAGGGAAATCGGTAAAAATAACCTACTTATTCTTATAAAAGTACTTGCACGTAATATTTAAAACAAGTGAAACAACTTATTCATGAAATTGTCTAGTTCATTAATTCTATGAAAGAGATTATTAATCTGACTGTACCTTTTTTGCAAAAAAAAACTGTGTGTCTCCAGATACTGAAAACGTGAAAGTGATTTTATTTAAACTAGTGGTCGCCCGTTGGTCGAAATTCGACCATAATAAATTTTAACATCTTGTTGATAAGAACGCCACCTTCATTTCTCAAGACCAACTACTTTGTTTCAAAACTGTTTAGTGAGCCATCTGTGATCTTTTATCGTTATCATCAATATATTTGTTTGTGTGTGTCGAATATATTATGGTAGTGTGGGTTATATTTTATTTATTGATTTAATGTACTTTATAAGCTATATTATTGAAAAATATTAGCGTTCTGCACTTCTCCTCCATATAAACTATATCCGCCTTATTCCAAAAAAACATTCTAGTACCAGGTTTAAACCAAGACCAAAAAG
>NJDD01011910.1:1129-15848 GCA_002245505.1 Calephelis nemesis
TATTATTATCTAAATAATTTAATTTGCATATGGATCTAGAGTGTTCAATCCTTCCGTCGTTTAACTGGATACAATGTAATGCAAATCGGAACACTTTACTGTAAAACAACTGTCGGATATACGTGTTAAATACGTCTTCAATCTCAATTAGTACCTATGAAGTTCTTCAACTGATGATTTTTCACAGAGAGGGCGCTTACGGCAGTGGTCTCTCAGTGTCGCACGACTCCGTGTTCACTGGCGAGCGATCCGGCGACGAGTCCAGCGACGAACGACCGACACCCGCTCATGGGCTCGCACAAGTGGCCACCACGCATCGGGTAAGCCATATCTGATATATTATCATGTAATTGATCTGTTTTAGAAAATGTTCGTTTTGTCAAGTTTTCTCCTCAAAACATTTTTTTTGGTGTTAACTCAAATATAAACAACAGCTCAGCAGGCACCATAATTATAAGCCAACTGCTTTACTATTAAGCAGCTTGCAAGAGCTTGCCATCAATTTATATATTTTACTTACAACCTGTCCGTCGTCTACCTAATAAAATTTTAGAACGCTTTTGTAATGTTTACCTATTCCTGCTGTCATAACGTCAGTGCTCTCCTTTGTCGTGCCAACTTCAAGTTGGCAACTCACCTTGGTGGTCAAATGCGCATAAGTTGGGCATACGAGTCTATAAGTAGGTATGGTGTATCTACCATCAGCAATCAATAAGTATAAGCGCAAAACATATTGTAATGAATGGACAAATCGTTAAAGCCTGCGAAAAGCTTTGTTTTGAGGGTAAGAGAACTCAAATATGGTTTCATTCATATTCAAATATATTGCAAAAACCCAACAACAGTTTGCACTAATGTGCTATTAGTCCAGTTAGGTATATTGCATAATTACAAATGTATTTAAAGAAATCAATAATTAAAGTAAGTTCATAAATAAATTAAATGTCAAACAATAAAAACAAAAGTTTACATAACCAATAATCATTGGATTGATGATAGGTGCATGACAGAATCGATGCCAATAAAAATGTTTTTGTATTTTATTCATTCATACGATAAAAATTTTGCATAGCTGTTTAAATCAGCTTTAGAGATGAATAGGCTTTAATTAGCTAACAGTTTTGTAATGTAATTTAGATCAGTAAAGTCATTACAAAGTTATTTACATTGTTTATTGAAATTAGGTACCTTGTGTTCATTGTGTTTTACACAGCTGGTCGTCTACGACACACCATATTTACGAAAATACATCATAGACATGGTTCGAGAATCCAATTACAGATGGCGTTTAAATAAAAGCATTAGATGGCACTTGGGTCACCCTTGAGTTGAGGCGCTAGACTTGAACTTTATAAAGTCTAGATTCCAGAAGAATTTATTTTTACAAATCTTTTTTCATTTATCAGTCAGTTCAGTTATTATATATCAGTCATGGAATATTATTATATGATCGTAATGGATGATTTTTTTCGAAGGAGAAAAACTTCTGTTGGCTTCTAAATAATCGTACCTATTTATTTATCTACCTACTGTTTTACTGTTTTTAAACAATATGTTGTCGAATAAACATGCTAAGGGCAAAACATTCGTGTTTTCGCTTGGCCTCATTGTGTACCTACTGCGACAATATCAAAATGAAAAATCGTTTCAGCTTCGAATTAACATTAAACTTATACAAATATAAAGATTTTTTTTAAATATCTTTAGCCCTTAAACAATTCTTAGCATAACCGTGTTCTTCTTTGTAGAAGAATAATAATCGTAACAAACTTATACTAGGTATAGTTTACATGACACTGCAGATTTTTTAATGCCACGGTGCATAATATGAATGAAGAATGAACGTTAGGTTGTTAGTCACCATACTGATTATTGCTAAAGTCACTGCAAAACCTATGACGTAATAGCCATGTGGGTGAATGTGGTTAGAAATAATTATGTACATTATATAGCTAAATTTTTGCAAAATCATTTTCTTCTAGGATGCGGCAAATTAGTCATTACTAAAAATTTACACCTCTCTTCTGTTGACATTACATTTAAACAAACTCTTCTGTGATAAACCTTAATCTACATGTAGGTATATATAAAAGAAAGTCATGTTGGATACGCTATTTATTACTGAAGAACGACTGAACCGATTAGGCTGAAAATTGGTAGGGAGGTAGCTTAGAACCAGGAGAAGGACATATGATACTCTTTATCCTGTTCGATTGTGGGAAAAATAACATTTTAATTATTCCCATACAAACTGTGAAGTTCGCGGGAACGGCTACTGAATGAATGAATGAATACTCTTTATTGTGCACCAACATTTACAAAATAATACACACTTTTTCAATTATAATATTTATATATTTATATTATAGTATATTTAGCTAGTTGATTATGAAATGTTGTATTTAACGCATCTCATCATCAGCTTCAGTGCTACAATTATTAAATTACATGAATTTAAATACCTTTTACGCTGTAGTAGTTCGTTCTATGTGAAATAAAATATTTTACATTTGTTACGTTCAGTCATGATCGAAACAAATTTATTTCTACATTTTAACATTAGCGTGGATTCAGATTACTTCAGGATGAAATGCAACCAGTTTGTAGTTTTAAATGAATCATTTAAAAGCTTTTCAGTGTCTGGACTCTATCAAGGTGATCGAAATACTGAATGAATCATTCCTTATGATTATTGAGAGATATGCCAAACCGCCAGTTCTATTTATATGGATTTCATATTTTAAAGTGCCACTTTCAACCACTTAACGCAAAAACAAGAGTGTTGTAAGTTTAAAATAATTGCCTGTCTGTCTTTCTATGGTATCATTGATCACACTTTATAGTACACCGAATAGAGGGAGGCAAGCAAAGAAAATCCTAGACATACTTCTCTTTTTCATTCCACGTTTTTTTGGCAAATTACTTGGCCTTGTTTAACACACATAGCTCGTTTTAACGGTTTTCCAATATGCCTGTTATCAATAAGGTACCTACTTTTATTTTGTTACAATAAGTTTAATGATATTGGTTCTGTTGCATTTTATTTTACTATATTTCGTCATTTTTTAAATAAGTATCTTCACGCCCATATCCCCAAAGGGTTTGGAAGAGGCATAACCAGGGCACCCACGACTAGCCGAAGACACTAAGTCCCACAATATGATAGGTGACAAGCCTATCGCCAACCGGGCACATATCCAATCCCGAGCAACATTTTTTTTATTAGAAAATTGGAAAAAACCATATTTCTTTTTGTTGCTCGACCCGGGATTCAAACCCGGGACCTCATGCAGTCAAATCCAACACCTGAACCGCTAGACCACAGAGGCGCTTAAATTGGTGAAATACATGTTGTCATTAGTAAAACGACTTAGGAAAGTTTTTTTTGTTCTAGAGGGTATCCTTTCTGTTTGATTAATAGTTTATCATAAAATAATTACGTTTTTGGTACATTTAGTAACGGTTTTAATTGTCGGACTGATGATTCGGTGATGAGAACGGAAAATACATGAAAAATGGAAACTGAAATTAAAGCAATTTATTTTTGGAAGTACATAATATGTTATAAATATAAGATGTTACAAAATCTGAATTTGTACTATAGAGCCAACACCCCGTTATAGGACAGTGACACAGCAATCTATCTAGGGTGTTTACAGGACAAAGTTGTACCATCTGAGCCTTTACCATGAGTTGGTATAGATTACGTTAGGTAAGTTACGTGGCGAAATGTTTGACATTTTTGGTCCGAAAATGTGTTTTTTTTAGTTACCAATAGAGGCACTGTTTAAAGTTTTCATATAAATAATTTACAGAGGCGGTAGCGAGTATAGTGAACTTGACAAGCTGTAAACTCATGGTAAGGGCTCTGGCCTACTTCTAAAAAATATTAAAATGGAGTATATTCCTAATGATATCGCGGTACTACATACTGGAGGCTTGTAAAAATTATTTATCTTAGCCGTGTTCAAGTTTTTTGATTTTATTATAATTGATATGCCAGTTCCATCTTTCTTTGTTCAATTGAAATAATATCAAGTTATTTGAGTATTAATTGTCAGTATATTAAAGGAATATCGTCTCTGTGGTCCGGCGTCGGACTCGTTTTCTTGATGTCCCGGGTTTGATCGCCGACTCGGACTCCAAAGAAACGTAGAAAATGTGTACTTCCAATTTTCTGATAAAGACAACGTTGGTCAGGATTGGGTATGTGTCAGTTTGGCGATAGGCTTGCCACCTATTACATTGTATGTACGTCTACCTACCTTTTCGGGTATATGGGCGTAAAGTTACTATACATTTAATAAATGTTTCATAGATGCAAAGTAATCAAAGTCAGCTTAACGTTTTATATTTTAGTTTAAATTAATGTTTGAAAAATGTTAATTGAATTTTGATAAAATATGATTAATTACTTACTAAATAGGCGAAAGTGTTAACATTTTTAAAATTTCAAAGTGAGCGCATTGAATTGCTATTTTTTTATTTTTGTAACGTATGACTGTTTTTAATTTACGACTTTAGTCTAAAATTTTAGATCACTTATACTTCTTCTTCGTAAAGTATGTCATTTTCATGCCAATTAGCTGGTATACATAGTAGGTGTACTGTAAATAATTAAAAAACATCAAACCTGCTAAAAGCAAATAAAGATGATTGATTGATATAAAGATCCGTCTATTTAAAATAAATAAAACGTAAAATAAATGTAGTTCTTCTTCTTCAACTCTAAATTAGCTTCTAACTGTCTAATAACCTGTCTGCAGATAACGATAGGCCCTCTAAAGATTGGTTGCTAATATATTTTAGTTAATTATTGGAGAATAACAGCGCTTTGCCAGATCTAATAGATCTAATCGCTTATTCCTAAATAGGTGATAAAAATTGGCCGTATATTTGCTCTTAATCACAGAGGTAGTGACAACATTTATTTTACATTTGCAATAAATCTTAAGCTTGTTTTCTTCGCCTCTGTGGTGTAACGGTTCAGTTGTTGGACTTGATTGCAAGTGCCTCGAGAATCCCGGGTCGGGCAGCAAAAAGAAAATTGGGTTTTTCCCAATTTAGTTTTCTTCGGCTAGTCGTGGGTGCCCTGGTTGTGTCTCTGCCTACCTGTTCGAGGATATGGGCGTGAAAATACTTTTTGTTTTCTTCAAATAAAACAACTATTAATATTTTTGAGCGAGTTTTATATTTAGTCTAAATTAGTTTGCGTTAAGTGGCGAACACTAAAGCTAGCGATACGAAACCGCATACATTATTAGTTTGAAATAATTTTGCGAACCGGTATACAACTTTTTGTTTTCCTGATCCGATCTCGAGATGGGATGAATCACCAGTCTCCATCCTTCCGCGGCCGCTATCGCAGGCGTTCGATTTTCAAACTTCAAAGTTTTTCGATTAAATGCAGTGTATTACGTGTTCGTAAATTAATTTATTGTTATAATATTAAAAAATATTTGAATTTCGAATTAGGAATTTATGTTTTAAAACATTTTGTTATTCTATTTTTAAAATTTCTCTTCTTTCAGTGCAGTGTATTTTTGTGATTAATTTATTACTAAAATATTATGAATGTTACGTAATATTTAAATTTCGAAGTTAAAATATTCTTATATTTAATGAAATTCGGCAACACTGTTATTGAGAAACGAGTTGGTTATAATATTTAGAAACAATAATAAATGATGTTTGGACCTATCGTGTAAATGTCAACAAATATAAAATTTAAACTTTAACTTACTCGATAGGTAAATATCTGTCTTTATGTTATTATCTCGTTCAAAATAAATAAGTAAAAAAAAAATAAAAAAGTTGTTTGTTAGAAATAATACTCACTCCTAACCGATACTTCTATTGTATAAA
Organism: Calephelis nemesis; assembly: GCA_002245505.1. Classification (NCBI taxonomy): domain Eukaryota; kingdom Metazoa; phylum Arthropoda; class Insecta; order Lepidoptera; family Riodinidae; genus Calephelis; species Calephelis nemesis. Next base: position 6,995 of record NJDD01011910.1, read on the forward strand.
AGGCAATATATCTTTATTCATATCACAAGACATTTTAAAAGTAAGAAACATATAGACAACACTAAAAAATAATGTAATTGCGGTTGTTGAGCTGCTAAATAAAATTGATATGCCTGCCGGGAATCGAACTTGATGTTTGCGGGTGATTGGTGGCATTAGGGGTATATCTTAACTAAAATAATATTATTCATTGTCATCCATGTAGACACCTTAAGTAAATAAAGCTTCCCTATAGGTTCTGACGGCACGATATGATGGCCGGTCCGACACATTGCAATTCATTATCGTATAATCCTAAGATCAAAAGTTTACAGTGGTTCGGAGGGTAAGATAGCCGGAAAACTTACTTTTGCTCGAGGCCTAACATCCTGACCTCAGGTTGGCAATGCACTATTACCACCTTTGGTGTCTCTAGGCGGCGTGAATTTCTTACCATCAGGAAATCCGTCTGCTTGTTTGCCTTCCTATAACATAAAAAAAAGAACCCCAACTATAACCAATATGTAACGTAGCTTAGAACTATCCCGATCACGTCGTCTTTCAATCAACAAATTTCGCATCGAAATTGGTCCATCTGTTCAAGTTATATAGTACACGTCAAAAATAAAGCACTCCTCGTTTTCCGACAGGGGTTAAAAACTTTAACCAAATTTTGTAGGGGTGGAATTTTTAAGGTTTTGTATGTATAACTAATGCGGACGGTAATAGTTTATTTAAAAATAATAATAAAACGATACTAACAAAAATTACTTACGGCTAATGTTAATAATGTATCTCTAATTATGGATTTCAAGCAATCTAGATAGCTGCGTATTCTATACCTAATTGCCATATTTATCCTGTCCACAGATATGTTATTGGCAAGCGATAACATAAAAATGGATCAAAATATCAATCTTGGACAGCAAGTTTTGGATTATGATTGATTATTAATACTGGCCTTTAGATAATACAAAGGTCAAACCGGCTATCATAGCCTACCGCTAGTATAATAATAATTAATCCTTGATAGTATGATAGAATGGGAGGGGATAGCGTTCAATTCCCGACGGGGGAACGGATTTGTGTGTTTAAGATCTGTGTCTGTATTTCCAGGTCTTGTTTACTATTTTATTAATGTATATTTGTTATTAATGTATTCAGCGGTCTGGCGTCGGACTTGACATCTTGAGGTCCCGGGTTCGACTCCGGGTCGGACAACAAAAAAAAATTAGAAAATGCTCGGATTGGATACGTGTCTGGTTTACGATACGATAGGCTTGCCACCTATCACATTGCGGGACTTAGTGTCTTCGGCTAGTCATGGGTTGGTTGTGCCTCTGGCTACTCCTTCGGGGATATGGGCGTGAAGATACTTACTTACCTATATTTGCGTACTTTGGGGTTACAACTGTTTGTGTAGTTTGTCCAGGTGCCTATGTCATTATTTGTTGAAAAATATTTGGTATTCAATATAAAAGATTCAATAATATTACGTATTTAATAATGTTCGGTATATTAATAGTTAGTTGACAAGGAAACTTTAATAATACCTATTGTGGATTTTAAAGCAACCCAATTTCCCCCTCCCATATGTTATCGCCTTCTACCAGTGAGTCGTAACTTGGGTAGCAAATCAATAGCATTGCTGGTTTCTTTGACATTGGCCATGTTATACTTCCTACTACATAATTTTCGTATTTTTGGTGACGGCAGACAGTGATATCAAAGACATGTTTTATTTATTTATTGTAAATAAATGCATTATTTCTGACAACAAAATAATCTAACAAGTCAATAAAAAACTAGTTTCAGCCCGCATCTTCGTCTGCGTGGATTAATTAGCCTGACGTTGTTTAGCATATAGCCTTCCTTGATAAATGTCATTCCTAAGATTAACGCGTTCAAGCAAACAAACGAACAAACAATTTCTTCAGATTTATATTATATAATAATTTGTTGTTTAAAAAAGTTTAGCGGCTCTCTGTCATCCAAACCGGGATACAACAGTTGAGAGCAATGTTTTTTAAGCAGTGGTACCAAGGTAGGCGAGATAAACTCTACCTGGTCACGGTGTTAGTAACAAATTACACATCGCTCTCCTCTTACGAGACGTTTAATAAGAAAGCAGTTTCTGTTTTTCCAAGTCCAAGGCCCGTGCCAAGGAACGGAAAAAATGCAGAAGTAATAAACTGGGTCCAATGTCTCTGCCAAGGACTATTGATTCGCTACTCACTCGCAAACCATGACTCACCAAGCAATGACCATAAAACCTAATCTTTTTAAGAAGCACTTGTATTGCTCGATAAACATTTAATAGCCTACCTACCTACCTATCTACAATAGTAGTTTTTTTATATATGTGTTAAGATAGCAAATAAGTACTCCTGGTGGTAAGAGATACCATAGATATTTTAGGCGCGTTTGTGGCATTGTTTAAGTCTACCGGCTACCCTATCCTCCAATTCAAAAAACGACACTGACATGACGGTAGGAATAGGTAAGGCGGTGGAACCCTACCCGCACAGAGCACAGTTCTGTAGCACCAGGGGGTTGGTTTATAAAGACCTATTTAACCCTCACTCCCACGAGCTGCCACGTAGGAAAGCAGATGGTCTACTATCAAAAATATGAACCAAGAGAGAGGTCAAGAGTAACTGAAACAGAACTTATCCGATTTGGTTTATATTTAAATGTGACTGGTGCTTATAAGAATTCATCCAATATAAAGTAAGAGAAGAGTTCATCCAATAAAAAGTTATGAATTTTCCTATATGGTGTCTATAGACCGGCTGACTCTTACTTAGGTATTGTTAGAAAGCCGTGTGATTTTTTTGGCGTCTTCTCATATTGGGATACCGGAACACGACGATTAGCACCGCACAAATAATCACATTATCAAAAAGTATTTAATATGGCCATACGCAATAATCGCCAGTGCACTGTCAATTACAAAAGTCTATGATTAACTTGACATACAGTTTATATGAAAAATTCTGTAACGACTTTTGCATTTGATAGTACAAGTGCTTATGACAGGTTTGCCTCAAGCTAACAAATAAACTGAAAGTAATGAACTTTGCGCTTCATGATTAAAAAAAAACACTTAGGCACGTGCCCTTTGTTTCTGGGCTTTAACAGCTCACGTACTGACTTTATTAACTAACTTTTAAAAGTTCTTTATGCTTGAATAGTGCTATGTTCAACTGTAAATCAATATTATACTATAAATCATACCTTATACTGGCTCCCAGTTATACGATATCTCTTTAAATTATTTAAATTTTTTAAATCGCCTCTGTGTTCTAGCGGTTCAGTTGTTGGACTTGACAGCATGAGGTCCCGGGTTCGAATCCCGGGTCGGTCAACAAAAGAAAACTGGGTTTTTCCAATTTTCTAATAAAAAAAAACGTTACTTGCCCGGTTGGCGATATGCTTGCCACCTATCACATTGTGGGACCTAGTGTCTTCGGCTAGCCGTGATTGCCCTGGTTGTGCCTCTGCCTACCTGTTCGGGGATATGAGCTAGAAGATACTTTTTATTTGAATAGTGCTATGTTCAACTATAAATCAATCTAAGGTATACTAGCTCCAAATTATACGAAATCTTTTTGAATTGTAGTCTGTATGCTATGCTGTATATTAACTATATTGCTGTAATAAGTTTCATCTAAATTCCTTCAGTAATGCACAAATGACATTGGAATATATTACCATCAAAATAGCCGGGTGCTTATTCGCTAACTTGACAAAAAACTTAGTTTTTATAAGTAAAATACAATAATTATTTCCTTTGCAAATTATTTGTTTTGACTTTTTATTTTTTTAATAAGCACTTTGTTTCTCATACACGTGCGTATGGTACTAATTTATGTACAAATACAGTAATTACAAATATACACATATATAATAATGCCGCCTCTATAGTGTATGTATCTCTATGATATGAGGTGTAAGAAACGACTCATTAATATAAAGTGTTATAATATTACGGTTTAGAGCAATATAATTTTGTAACAATTAATACTATTATTTAATATCTTTGAATTTGTATAGTAAATGCGTTAATTAAATCTGCGTAATAAGTACAATAAGAATTACTTTCTACTTCATGTTACAAGTCATGTAGATGAGTGATGTATGTAAAGCTTAGGTTACATGGACTTTAATTTAATTCGGTACAATTTGTTGTCTATGTCACGGTGAAATCAAATACGACGATTTAAGTTTGAATTTATAATTTACATAAGAAGGGAGAGTGAAGCCACCACACTCTGTTTTTACTATACAAACTTTATTAGTGTGAGAAGCAACACTCATACACAGAACTTGTTTTAACTATATATATAATTTATCGTTTTGATGAATAATTGTAGTTTATAAATTTTATTAAAATGCTGCACATAAAATTTTTAATTTCTTTATGGATATTGATTCAGTAAATTTATTGTGGTGTTAATTTATCAATTTTTATATACCTAAATAATCAAAATAAGAAATAAAGTTTTTTATTTATATATATAAAAAATTGCTTTTTTTGCTGTTGTTTCGATTTAGGACCCTTTAAAGTTGACACGTATCGCCTTCATTGACTAGTTATAATTGTTACGTAATCCATAATGCATATTTCTTAAAGGCATCTAAATTTTACCATACAACAAAATAGAGTATTAAATGAGAACTCAGTTAAAATAGGCCATATTATAAACAAAGAAAAAAAATCAACTGCAACCAAAAAAAATAAAAAATGACCGACATAAATTACGTCGTGTAGTTTCAAGAAGGTCAAATTAATCCTCAAGTGATTTTTTTTTGTTTCAATTTGGTTTGATGTTTTGCTTTTGCATTCGCGAGTAAGTATAGATAGAAAATACTGTAAAACAAAAAAAACTGAAAAGCCATTTTATTTATTGTTAAAAGCATCCGCATTTCGCGTCGCGACAATGTAGCCTACGCTTAAGTACCGTTTCGCTGACTGACCAGACTTTCCAAAAACCTCTCTCGGAGTAAAATATGCATTCAAATAAGTGTAGTCTTCTCATGTTTTCACAAGAGGTAGCGCCAATTGATTAAATGAAGACGATTTATTAGTCTTAATTGTTTTTTTTTTCATGATCGCGCAAAACTTTATATTAAACATCCATGTGTGTTGTGAAATTAATAGTGATTTATTATCAGTGAGTTAAAAATGGCGCGCACTTTTAAAGAGTTTTTTCGGAATGTTTTGGATTTTGCCTGCCTGTTTTCAACTAAAATTGTTTGGGTAATTTTAATTTTATTATTTTTAATTATGTGTCGATTGTTTTATATGTTGTTTTTAATATAAATAAAGCTGGATTTTTAACAACACTTAACTAGCGAACCGCTTGTGTTATTCCAAAGATATTTCGAATGTCGATTAGCTCTTCATCTTATTTCTGAATAGTAGAATAAGTATTAAACACTTTTAAAATTGAAAACACATACAAACATTACGTGGAACGTTACATGTGGTATGAAGTTCGCCGGGCCAGCTAGTAATAAAATAAAGTATGGATAGGGTTAGGTACCTAGTGAGCTAAAGGTCAACAAGTACTTAGAAATATATAATTATAAAGTTATTAATTATATTGTATTTGTCAGTTACTAAACTAGTTAGATTGTATTAATACTACCTGTAATTTTTAATGGCATCATGAGTGTATGTGTGAATGTTATACGCATGGTAGTGTGTGTTTATTTTTGCTAAATTAATATACGTAAAAGGTTATTATTTATAAACTTTACTGTTCGAAATTTATTATCCGGCAAGAGTATCTTTTCTAAACAGGTTTTTTTATTGTGTAAATAAATTTTGTCAGTTTTAAGAATGTTTAAGGACATAAACTACTTCTTAACTCGCGTTTTGGAGCCTTAATAATTAAGCTGTATCATAGCAATACAACAATTAAATCTATGGTATTGATAGTCAATAGTCAAATGTTTTTATTATTCAATATAAGTTGACAATGGTCTCTCATAGATCGTCATCATTACAAAATTATAATTTTATTATATCATTAATGGTAAGCCATCGATAATTAAAATCCATAAAATTCCATAAAAAATATTCAAATTGCCCATAAAAGAAAACAACGATGCTTATTTTGTTTCGTACTCTAAAACATATATTGTCTGTTTTTTTAACAAAAAGATTACTACATTTATATGTGCAAAGTTTCTATTGACACCACCGTTATATTTGTTTTACTACAGCGTCAGTGCTCGCCAATTCGGTGTTCCGCTTTCAAGGGCCAAATACTAACAGAAGAGGTCATCTAGTTTGACAATAATAGGCATAAATGTTGTAATAAAGACATATACGCAAAATGGGGTTTATCGACATTGCTCTTACGTAATACTTTACCAAACAGGATCCATAATACAATTCAAGCCTCATCTTACTGGCGCCAGTGTCGAAATAACGGTCAAACAATTTACTGTAATATTAGATACTAGCAGTTTCACGTAGCTTTTTCTGCGTTACTTAACTTTTACTGCACCGATTTTGATAAAACAAAAACTTTGTCACTCAGGGATAATATAGCATTCTAACGGTGAAAGAATTTTTGAAATCGGTCCAGTAGTTTCGAAGCTTATTTTTTTTTATAGAAGAGGAGGCAAACGAGCAAGTGGGTCACTTGATGGAAAGTGATCACCTCCGCCCACGGACATCCGCAACACCAGGAGTATCACAGATGCGTTGCCAACCTTGATTTATTTCAAACAAACAAAAAATCAAACATTTCTTCTGTATAATATTAGTATAGACTAATATTCGCCCCAGCTTTACTAGAGCACCCAAAAGCGCTGTAAGACGATATTCCTGCCTTGTTTCAAAATAAATTGCGTATGATCTTACTATAAGGCTGCCGCCGAATTAACGAGATCAACGTAAAATTACGTTAAGTCAATTGTCAAGAATGTTAATAATGTCAATGTTACTGTCAAAGTAATTTTGGTTATTGTAAATATATAATTTGTACCTGTTATCGTCGGCACTTGGTGGAATTCATCCATTGTGTACACTTTTTTGAGGTAAACACTTGTAGTTTACTACTTTATTTACCATAGCGTATACTTTATTTAATACATTATGTTACTCTACAGCCAACCGGTTTGACTTTTTACAGCATCATTATCATAAAGCCCTGATGATGCACAGCCCCTATGATGGCAGAAATTAAGACGGAGAAAAAAAGAAACTTAAGAAATTACTAAAAATCTTTATTTCTCAGTCTGTTTTTTTTTTTATTAAGTTTACAATCTTATATATTTTATTTATAAATCATCATCATAAAGTTCTGAAAAGTACAAATGTTTACCGCCAAAAAGTGTACAATGTAAATATTTTATTATTAAATTGATTTACGTTGTAAGTAGATGTTCTCAGGAGATGGGGATAAGAAATTTGCAAATTTTAAAAGAATAGTTCCATGCTTTTATTGATAGGATAGTTGAATTCGTTTACACTGAACTTTGTTTTACTAAACTAGGTTTTTAATATGATCGGTGAAATCAGCCCTTAGTCATTTAAGGTTCCACCAAGCAAACAAACAGACAGAATGGGAAGAATTACACACTATTTAATTTTAAAAAAACGTGACAGGCTAGCGCAGCCGTATGCAGCAAGAATAAAGATGATGCCGAACTGAGCCAGCCGTCAGAAAAATCTTAGTCACTATGTTAACGACAAAAGAAACGATATTTCTGTCTTTCTTTTAAATTAAATTTACGGTCTCATCTTTTTTACTTATATTTCCATGTTTTACTGTCGTATTTATAATGTATGTAAAAATCATTGCCATTTTCGTTGTAATTTTATAACTCAAGAGCGGGCTTACCCATCCAAACCAAATGTTTAGGCTTTGTTCGGACTATTTTGTAGATGGTTTATGTGAAGTTTGCATAAAATCGGTCGAACGGTTATTCATTTATCACATTTTTTGTAACAAATAAATTAAATAAATAACGGATTATTTTGTTAATGGGTATTTCTCAGTCAAATTTAAACTTTTTTCTGATGGGGATTGTGTTGTCATATTAAAGCATTTTCAAGTTGTTTTTTTTATTTTTTGTGTTGTTGTTTTATGACATTCATGCGGTAATATACGTAGCGAAGCACGTACCGGGCCGCTAGTTTGTTTATAAGTTTGATCAATAGCAATTTGTGATTTAAAAAACTTTTTTTTAGTTGAGTAGTTTATCTGACTAAAGTCTAATATTTTGAATATTTAAAAGCAGTACTTATTAAAAATATGTATAGACTGCTTAGGCTTATTAAAATATATTTGATATTTTCTATCGTCGGCGCTTGATAAAACTTTCAAATGTTTAAATGAAAAAACACTTTTACTGTCTTACGTATCACTTTTGATTTATTTTTTAATAAAAAGCCTATCGGTTTTGGTTGTAACTGCATCATCAGGGCTAAAACTTAAACTAAGTTAGCTTAAGTATGAGTTACCTAAGTTAGTTCAAGTTTATCCTTGTTTGTATAAAATAATGAATTATAAGTGATAAGTAAAACAGTAGTGTTTGGTCGTTTGAAAATATGATGATTAAAAAAACTGGTTTTCGAAAAATCTTTATTTTTGTTAAAAAGTGTTGTGGTACTTATGGTAAAGGAAAAAAATGCAATCATCCTCAGTCTTATTACGTATGCATTATTAAGTTTTACAATAGCAGGTTATCTGCTGCTTTTAATACCGTGTGAGTTTGTAAACAAACCCAATTTACTATTGCATGATTTTTTAAGTGATAGGTATTTATGGGAGCTATTTTCGTACGTTTAATCTTGTCTGCAAGCTAAGATTATGTAATTTGGGTATACACATTAATATGATTGTACCTATAT
>NJDD01011916.1:0-25913 GCA_002245505.1 Calephelis nemesis
TATTTTTATTTTTTTTATATAAGAGGAGGCAAACGAGCAAGTGGGTCACCTGATGGAAAGTGATCACCGCTGCCCACGGGCATCCAAAACACCAGGAGTATCACAAATGCGTTGCCGACCTTTAAGGAATGAGTACGCTCTTTTCTTGAAGGTCCCCAAGTCATAATTGTTTGGGAATACCGCCCTCGGTAACTGATTCCACAAAGATGTTGTGCGAGGTAAGAAATGTCTTCGGAATCGCATAGTTGTAGATCGCCACGTATCAAGATGGTGGGCATGATACTTTAAACTCTGTCGCAAAGTCCGAAGGTAGAAATCAGCGGCTGGAACTAAGCCAAACAACTCCTCAGAACATTCCCCATGATAGATGCGGTAGAAAACATTGAGGGACCCAACATCTCTACGCAGCGCCAAGGGATCAATTGGTAATTGCCCGGTCATTGACAATTCGAATTGCTCTACGTTGAATGCGGTCAAACGGAAGGAGCTGGTACTCTGGAGCCCCTGCCCAGAGTTGAGAACAGTACTCCATATGAGGCCGAATTTGCGCTTTATATAGTTGTAAGCGATGGGTCGGCTTGAAATACTGTCTCGCTTTACTGAGCACACCAAGTTTTTTTGAGGCTAATTTAGCCTTCTCCTCCAGATGACCACGAAATTGAACATTACTCGAAATGTCAACGCCGAGTATACCAATGCTGGCTGTGGCAGTAAGGGAAAAGCTCTCAAATCGAGGAGATGCGACGAAGGGAATCTTTTTAGCCGAAAACGCGCAAACTCGTGTCTTACTAGGGTTAAATTGCACTAGATTTTGCTGACCCCAAATCGAAATTTCAGACAGGAGATTGTCAATTTCAGACATAAGTTGGTTCCGGCTCTCAATGACATGATCCCGAGATATATTATGACGGCCAAAGTAGCTTCCCCAGTAGTGTCGTCTGCATAGCAATGAGTGTTACTAATTTGCAACATGTCATTGATATGCAGAAGAAACAGAGTAGGAGAAATCACACAGCCTTGGGGAACACCAGCATTGACAAGCTTGGACTCCGAGCACATGCCGTCGACGACGACCTTAATGCTGCGCTCCGTCAAAAAACTAGTGACCCATTTGCATAATTTCTCAGGAAGACCGTAAGATGGAAGCTTCGATAGAAGCGCCTTGTGCCACACCCGATATTTGGACATAGGCTTTCGCTATGTCCAAACTAACAGCCAATGCTTCGCCCTTGCTTTCGACTGCTTGCGCCCATCGGTGTGTTAAGTAAACTAAAAGATCACCAGCTGAACGACCACGACGAAAACTGTATTGACGGTCATTTAACAGCTGGTGCTCCTCTAGGTACCTTAAGAGCTGGCAGTTTGTTAAGGATTGAACTTTGGAAAACAAGGAAGTTATAGCTATGGGCCGGTAATTGGACGGATCCGAGCGGTTACCTTTTTTAGGGATCGGGTGCACTAAAGCGGTCTTCCTTAATTTCGGTACAATGCCTGATGAATAGGAGAGCCGAAAGAGTCGCGTTAAAACCGGTGCCAGCTCAGGAGCACATACTTTGAGAACGATCGGAGGGATACCATCAGGCCCACTCGACTTGTTGACGTCCAATGAAATAAGTGTTCTACGCACTGAACTCTGCAGAAACTTTACTTCAGGCACAGACACCTCACACCGCGGGATGGTAGGCGGCGTGTTTCCATGGTCATCTAAAGTCGAGTTGAAAGCAAAAAGGGAGCTTAGAAGTTCGGCTTTCTCTTTTGCATCATGGGCCAGCGAGGCATCACTCCGGTATAAAGCTGGTAAAGGTGGCTTTGCGAAATTTCCTTGGACAGCCTTGGCGAGAGACCAGAACGCTCTTGTTCCCGAAGGTAAGCGTGCTAATTTCTCGCCAATTCTGCCAATGTGCTCGAACTTTGCCCTGGCAATGGCTCTTTTGAAATACCTAGTCATGGATAAAGATTACACATACATACATATCTTCACGCCAAGTTCCTTACGGGGTAGGCAGAGAGTATCGAGTGCCAGACTTCACGATCCTGACAAACCTGTCTTGCTTCCTTAATTACCCTCATTCATTAATTACCCTTTTCATACAAACACGCCGGTTTCAGAGATTCTTGACACCACCCTTGGATAATATCCCATTGATCTGATCGTAAAATGTCAGCCTTGCTCTCCCGGGGTACCTACATCCATCCACATTCGCATTGTTTACCTATCTGCTTTATCAATCTTTCCACATGACCGAACCAGCGGAGCATGCCCTTTCGCATTTTAACACCAACACTTTCTTTCAATCCCACTTTTTCTCGGATCTCCCTGTTACGAATGCGGTCAGCGAACGTTACACCACAGATTTTCCGTAGTGCTCTCATTTCGACCGCATTTATCCTACTTTCATGATCTTTTTGACATACCCAACTCTCGCTTCCATACAATAACGCTGGGATAAGCACAGAATTATGCAAAGCGAGTCTAGCTTTTTGACTTAAAACCTCGCTTTGGAACAGCTTACCCAACGCTCCATTCACACTATTCCCTGCACTCACTCTCTTCTCTACATCCGCGGTGTACCTTCCATCCCTGCTGAAAGCACAACCAAGATATACAATTTCATTCACTTGTTCCAGCACTACATCATCAACCAAAACTCTTACATCCGTTCTGGCTACATCTCTTTCAAATACCATTATTTTGGTTTTTATCGCATTCAAATGTAAGCCCCTTTCTTTACAATCTTCCTTTATAACTGTGACCAGTGTTTGCAGCTCAGATGGTGTAGAGCCCAAAAGTACAGCATCATCTGCATAAAGCAGGCAGTTCACCACTTTGTCACCCATACGCATTCCCACATTCAATGATCTTAACTTTGCAGACATTTGTCTAAATACAAGATAAACAAGCGTGCTGACAACACACAACCCTATTTGACGCCAATATTAACATCAAACCAAGGTGATATGTTGCCATCCACCCGCACGCATGCTTTACAGTCTAAATACATTGACTGCACCGCACGCAGCAAGGACCCATCTATCCCATAATCTGGCAAAATGTCCCAAAGTTCCTTACGTACAACCATATCAAACGCTTTTTCGAGATCCACAAAACCGCAGAAAACCCTCTGACCCACAGCCAGATGCTTCTCTACAATGTTGCGGAGCGAAAACACTTGATCAGTACATCCTCTTCCAGACCTGAAACCGCCTTGAGCCTCCCACAATTTTCCATCGGACATCCCTTGCATCCTCCTTTCAACTATTTTTCCATACACTTTTGATGCTAAACTGATCAAACTAATGGCCCTGTAACTTGTACAGTCCATGCGTGAACCCTTGCCTTTGTACAAGGGCACGATGACCGCACGTCGCCAGTAATCAGGTACTCTGCCAGTCTTCCAACATTTGTCACAAAGAACCCAGAAAGAGTCCCGGACGGCAGGACCACCATGTTTGATCATCTCAGCTGAAACCATATCTACCCCCGCAGCCTTACCATATTTCATACTTCTTATCGCCCATTCAACTTCTTCCATCATAATGCGGCAGCGGCAGCATCATGGGCACCTTCATACATATCTCCATAATATTCACTCCACCGTTTTAACACGTCATGCGTGCTTGCAAGAATGTCGCCACTCTTAGACTTAATTCTATTCATTCTGGAGGCAGACGAACAACTCCGAGACTTCTTTACCTCCCTCCAAAAGAGTTTGGTGTTCATCTCGAAGTTGTTAGCCAACCTCTCTTCTAGTTTCATACTTTTCCTTTCGCGCTTCTCTTTCACTAAGTGTTTGGTGATATTCTTGCAACAACGGTACGTTTCTTTCTTCAAATCTTTCATACTGTCGTTCGACTGCAAAAATGCTACGTAGTCTAGCCAAGCTTTCTTCTTTCTTTCAACGGAGGCTTTTACCTCCTCATCCCATCATGCCTCACCATTCATAGACTTGTGCATCTTTGCACTCCCACATACCTCTTTCGCAACATCAACCATGCTCTCTTTCAAAACATTCCAACAGTCATCCACGTCTAAGTCCGGTAGGCACACACTATTCAGCCGGTCTTGGACTTGACTCTCATACATGCTTCCTACACTCGGGTCTTGCAACTTTTCACTCTTAATCCTTTCAAGCCCTCCAATTGGAACACGTACTCACCAGTGCCTCCACTTCTTAATCACTTTTTCATTTCCTTTAACCATATCCAGAACATTCCTTACAGAATCCCAAAACTTTTTCAGGTCATGAGTCGACGACGAGTTGACCGGAGCATAGGTTGCTACCACAAAACTCGCGTGTCTCCTAGCTTAATACGGACCCAGAACAGGGGGGGATAAAATGATACCTACCCTACTGGGGTAGGTATCATTTTATCGTCTCGCTTGCGTGATCGCTCTGTGATACACCAGACCAGAGAGCAAATCTGCCACCGGGGAGATCAAAAGAATCACTACCCTTTCGCTTAGTCTCCGTTACACACAGTAAATCCAGGCATCTCTCATCCATTACATCAATCAATTCATTTATCTTCGCTTCCATTCCCCCTCTCACATACCACGTGTCTATTTGACACTCTCCACTCCTCGATTCGCCTGCACGGGCCTGGCGTGATGGGTGGCAGCCCCCATCGCCGCATCTGCCTCTTTTCGTACCGACGGGGGCGGATCGGTACGCGTCGCCTCCAGGGAACGCCCTAACCCGCTCTGCGGTACTTTTTCGGGCCAAAATTGCAGTCCAATGGACTGGCAGGGATCGCGACATGCACGCTTCTGGTCAATGAAAATGGATAAAGATTAATGTCAAATGAATACAACTATTCGGTGAATAAAAACGACTTTAGGATGCGCTATGTCTCAATTATTCTAATAAAAGATGCATGAAGAAATATAAGTCACGAAATAAATATTCCTATAGCAGACTATTATTTTCATATTTTTAAGAGAGTACGGATGTTCAAATTCAATTTTACTCTTCAATTTGTTCTCAGCTTGTAATCTGTTTTCATATAATAATTTCATCCAAAAACGTTAAGGTTTTCGTTTTCCTATCTTCACAAGTCGTAGAATTACTAGAAAGGCAGTCGTAGCAATAGTTTGCCGAACGAGCGGCCTCATAGCGATCTTGAGCAAAACTGGCTGCCTCGATCCAAAAATGGTACTTATCCGAGGCGACCGTCCCGCGGTAAACGTCTGAGGCCTGTGCCTGAGGCTGCCGCGCGAAACTGCACGGTAAGTCAGTACGCGGCTAATTACGAACCCAAATTCTTTTTTTAAAAAAAATTCTTTTTCACCAAAATATTTTTACACAATTCTGTTGCAAGCAATATATATAATATATATACAGACTGACTGGTGAGATACCTTTAATACTTATGGAGAGTACTCGGTACTCGATTCTCATTAACTTGATATAAAAAAATAGAAGCTTAATTTTTTATCGAAATATCTCTAAAAATAAGTGAAATTTGGATATTATACTCCGTCACGTGCGGCGCGGCACAAGACACGCCGCCGCCACCCCCGCCCTCTATTCCGCTACCGCGGTGTCCAATTATTCCGCAGTTAAATACTGGACTCTCGGTGTACTGTGTACGAAGTTTACTAAGAAGTTATTTAATATTTCGTTTTTATGTTATTTTATTTCATGATATATGTTCGCATACTATCACGTCCTCAAATATTGAAGGTATCTCACCAGTCATCCTGTATATACGTATACGTCAACAGAGGTTTGAACAGCTTGTGTAAATTATCTAGGGATATTTATTAAATCGGTCAAGTTACAACCAAACCATTTAATTGAGTGATTGCACTGCGACTGAACATAAGCGCTCGGTAAACGATTACGCGTTAAGGAAAGGTAAGTTATATGCATGAAAATTGAAAGCTCCAACATAATATTTTTTAAACTTTATTGTGTGTTAAGTCAAGATTGAATCTTACAAATCTAACAGCCCTCACTGCAATGTTTTCTAGATATACACTTAATCTTGCAGACATTTAGTATCTAATGATACTTTACTACAGCTCGCTCTGTGGTTATTACACAATTAGGTTTGTCACATCAAAAACGTCACACGACTGGTTTACAATTCGGTTTTAATTGTGTACTATTTCATAAAGTGTTGAAATAGACATACTCTAAAATAGAAATTAATATTCCTAGATACCATTATTATAACTCTATTTGTATTACCTTTTCATGCTCACAGCACACATGTTCACAGACAAAGACACAATTTTTTGATAATTATTTAGCCATCTCCCAACTACAAGATTTTTCAATCACAATTATTCCTCCTACCCCTCAAGTTTTTGTAAGAAATTATGTCTTAATTATTGAACAGCGATTTGATCAAAATAGCCTGGAGGCAGTAGAAATATTTTCAACTAAATTTCTCTCGTAATATCCAATTGTCAATCGTAAGAATTTACAATATTCAGTACAGTCTTCCTTCTTTTAACGACTTACGTAATTTATAAACAATTCCTGAGGTACTGTATTGATAAGAAAAGGTGTATTAAAATAAAATAACATTTATTAAATTTTCGCACACCAAAGAAGTAGAAGGAAAATATTTAGTTATTTCATTAGTTTACAAAAAGTTCTTATATTATTGAATTTCAAGAATACTATTATCCATTACTAAGGTCCATTTACACGCTGCTGGGATAAGTATTTAATTAGAGTTAGCTTCTAAAATTAAAGGTTAAATCAATTTATAGTTGACAGCATAACCCGATATTAAATTTAACCCAGGTACGTGAAAGAGCCTAAGAATAGGTAATTACTAACATTTTTTCCTGAACTACAGGCGGAGAGATTCACTTCACCCGCTACGCTTAAACGAAGTTGCTATCTTTTGGCTCCATTAGAAAGATTCAGATTACATGTTTGGCACACAAGGCAAACCTGTAATCCGAGACTTATTTCTCTTCCTCTGGGATGTTACTGTATCATACTTCTTTATAATATGATTTCATGTACATGTGGCATATTATAACCAGAAAAAATAAGACAAACAAATTTGTTGTGGTTTATTTCTATCACACAATCCTACAAAAATTTACCTTATTACACATATAGAATAAGAATATTTTTATAATATTAAATATTGCTGTATGAAACAGTAAATACTATAAGATCCAACCACTTGATTAGTATTATGTGTTATTTAATCAAAATAAGAGTTTCATAAATTATGATCGGTAAAATAATAAGTAGCTTTTAACTTACTTTTCGTAAAATATATACTTATTCAAATAAAAATACTTATAGTCCGTGTCAATATTTTGTTAACAAAACTAACGCAATAATAACAAATATTTAATAATAATAATGTATAAAGTTCTAATCAGATTAAATAACAAATATGAATATCATAATCAGGAAGTTGGATCTTAGTCTATTATAACAAATGTAACCTTACTAATATTTAGTCAGAAGTAAAACTGCATATGTTTAAGCTGAAGCATTTATGTCTGCAGTTGACTTTTCAATTGCGTCCTCTTCCCTTTTTGTTTCAGCCTCCTCTCCATCGCCGGCTTTAGATTTTTTGTCGCTTTTGCGGAATTTATCATATCTGTAAAAATATTTTTTTGGTCTTTGTACTAATTGCTACATTTACTCGTAGTTACGTAGTAGTACCATACAAAGTTAACGAAGTTATTGAGCGATGACTGAATTTTAATTTCTTATATGGATAATGTAACACTAAATTTTGTCACAATCGGTAATTAATTCAATATCACAGATATTGAATCACGTACGAATAACAAATATATAAAAGGTTTAATTTATCCAAATAAAAAGAATATGATTTGGTAGCTCAAAACATTAAAGTAATTCTAGACATAATTTATACTAGTATCATACTCGTAAAGCTGAATAGTTTATTTGCTTGAACGCGCTAATTTCTGAGACTACTGGTTCAATTTGAAAAGGTCAATTCAATTCTAAAAAAAATCCGGGAGAGCATACTGTCAATTTTTTAAGGTAAGCTCACTACAACCTTTTTTAAAACAAAATTGCCCTTTTAAAATAACATCACAACGAAATAACGATCGCGTAATGCGCGCACAATGTGCAAAGACGGCAAGCAGTCATGAGGAGGAAGGGCGGTAGCCCCAGTTAGCTCTGCAAGGTACCAATAACAACTGTTAGTGCTGTTATTGCCAAGCGATACGAAGTTTCCTGGGTCGACTAATATACAATTATATACCTCATGTTTTTAGCAGGTTTAAATGGCTCATTAAAGTATAGAGGTTTTTCTCTGACCAAGTAAGTAGAGGTTAAGAACACTTTACCATCAGTATTCTTATTCTCTTCTTCATTGCCTCTCTTATTAAAATATATAACGAGGAGTTATTTTAATTTTATCGCCTCTGTGGTCTAGCAGTCCGTCGTCGGACTTGGCTTATTGAAGTCCCGGTTCGGGTCAGGCAACAAAATGGAAATGTGCATGTTCAATTCTCTAATAAAAATAACATTGCCTGGGATTGGGTATAAACCCGGTTGACGATTGCCTTGCCACCTATCACATTGTAGGATTTAGTGTCTTCGGCTAGTCGTGGATTTCTGGTTGTGCCTCTGCCTACCTCTTCGGTGATATGGGTGCGAATGGTTTTTTATTTCAATTGTTGATGTATTAAGGGTAACAAATGTATAAACTACGAAATAAGGATCATAAATTGAAAACGAGCAGTCAGACAGACTATAATATCCTTAACACAAACATCGTAATTCTCGCCAGATTCACTATACCTGTCAAGATCTTCCTCATCATCACTTGCTTCGTTTCCTTGTGGGTTCACTTCTCGTAACAGATCACCAATATCCTTGTCAACATCTGCCCACAATTTTTCTTCATTTCCTAGAAATATATTATTATTACTTAATAATTAACACGCGTGTGATCTGATCCTATGTATGTGCTGTGTTTTCGTTAAAAATATGTTCTAATTTCTTTATAAATCTTACAAAAGATTTCTTTTAATAATATTATACTTCAGTCATTAGTAAGAAGTTAGTTTTCGTGTGAAATTTGAGGTAAATTTCTAAAACTGATTTAAGTATTATGTAGGACAACTGTACAGACAAAAGCACGTACCTGATACATTGGACGCGTCCGTGCCGTTTTCAAGACTTTTCTTCTCTCCGGTGGAGTCTGGTTTCTCTGTTTTCACTTTTGGTTCAACTTTTTCCTCTCCTGCTGATTCCTTGTCTTCTTCTGAAAATTATTTTTGTAATATTTACAAATCAATACATCGTTAACCGAATTTGTTCTATGTGTAAGTAATCATATTTTGTAAAAATGTGCTTTGTGCAGTTGCATCCACCATAGGCCAGCCAAGCGAATTGGCGTCGTTATGGCGAACGTTGTCGATTTTGTGGCTATTATAAAATATAATGACCGTTTCATTAGTCGAGAGGCTAGCGTGCACACCTAATTCTATCGATCAACCGAGAGACTCGGGTTCGATTTCCGATGGGGGCAGGCTTTTTGATGACAAAGTACTTCGATTTATTAGAATTGTTGATTAACACCCGTTTTTGTTTAATCTGGGGTTATTAGATTTAATTTGTGTTTGTTTTGTCAATGGAAATTTATTTTTATACTTACTTATAATCTAATAATATAAGAAAGATTCACAACACTGCGTCGTGTAAGTATAACATGCGCCAAAGCTTGCCTTTTACTCAACATTTTTTAAAATTGTACCATTACCGATAAGAGGCGAGTTGCTGAGTGGTACACACTTCCCCTTTCCTTATGTGTATTTTATGTGTCTGGGTGTACCTATGAGAATAGTGTTAAGTATCATGACATGACGTTGTATTTGGTATGGGTGCTAGCGGTGTACTAATGTTGTAACGATTTCTTGCTGTTGATTGTTCTAGTGCAGACGTAAATGTTGGGCCTGAGGTGGGTATGGCGTGTTACCCCGTTGCTGGTGCAGCTGGCGGTGTATCCGCTCGGCCTGCCGGCGCAGCGTGCGCGTGTCGCGGTGCTGCACGTATCTGCCGAGATGTATCCGCAGCCGGCAGTGGCGGCGCATCGACTCCGACTCCTCGGGGCTTCCCGCCTCGTTGCGCGGCAAGTACACGCGGCACAGCTCGCACCACCATACCTACACAATGTACATGTATATATCTGTTGCGCTTGCCGTCACTATCCCGGTTCTCGACAGCTCATTTTGTCCGTAGCTATAAAGCCGCGGACCCATCGCAGCGCACGGAGAGGATACGCACGTTCGTCAAGCGTGATTGTATCCACTGCAATCCACGGACACGCTACGCATGAAATGACACACGTGGCATACTCGGATATGCGTGTACGTAGCACAACGCTGGCAACGCCATGCACGCTGTACACGCGGCACACGGAAGCGTATGACTCAAAACTGTGCTGTGCTACAGTTCTACATAATCGTGAGATTATATTCGTGTATAGCGTGTGCTGTAGTGGAAACGTTGACCCAAGTTATCCAAACAAATGAATCCATACGCTGCGTGCCCGTGCACAGCGGGCACTGCGGTGGGTGGCCCCAATAGTAATAAAACATAAGCAGTTTTATTAGTGAACATGAACTACAGTACTCCAAGGTTAAACGTGGTTTTATACCTTTATTACATTGTGATGCAGACTGTAGTATCAACTTAACTACTCTTACCCTAGTCATTGGTTAATATTAAGACAGAGGAAGCTTTGAGGCTTCATATCAAAACTTTAAAGCCTCATGTTGCATACTATAAATATATTTTATAATTATCAATACCAAAAAACGAGACCAAATTAAAACCAACTAAACAATATTTTAAGCTCACGGATTGTTAATTGCCATATGTTAATCTAAAAGTATTTTGACCAAATAAAATAATCCGATTTCTGTTGAACCTACCTCCACTTTCTTGATGTGTTCACTTCCAATGTTAATTTCAACCTTTGGCTTTTTAGGAGCAGATTCATCTTTCTTTTCTCCTCCCGAATCATCATCTTCTACCTCTGTAAAGTTGTTGTTTTAAATATAACATCTTCTCGTTTTTGATTATCATGCTTGCTGTTCACCATTATTTATTTTAAACATTTTTAGAATTTTATGTAATAATGGTAACATATTATGCCATTACTAATACTGCAATATGCAAAAGTGTGTTTCATTGTTTCCTGTACGGAATATTAAAAATATAAGCTAACTGAGGCTTATGCAATATTTAGAGCCAATTTCACCAAACTGGTATAAGTTTTATTCCAAATATAAATGTGCAATTTACTCTTGAATAGCCATATTTACGTTTCACCAACTGTTTATTCATAGATTATGAAGTTATACTGAAGATAAGAGTTAGAATGAAGAAGTTATCCCGCCAATTTTGAGAGAATAAGCACTTTTGTCTTTAAACAATTAGCAAGAGGTATTGTGTAAGTTTGTAAGGTATCATGTTTTTTTTAAAAAAAAACTATTATTATATTTCAGACAGTGACAGTGAAGACGAAGAATTTAAAGGTTGAAAGACAAAATAAGATCACTTTAATTGTTGTTATGACGAATACTTAAGGTTTCGTTTATCAAAGGTAGCAGTCAATTCTCCATTAGTACGTATTAAATGTCACTTAGAATATTATACATAATATAAGGTCATTTTACCGTGTTGGTCCAGGCTCCTTCGCAGGATAAACTATCTGCCTTCATGCCAGGCAGCTCGTAAAAGTCGAGCATAGGCTTATCGTCACTAGCACCGTGACATCTGACTTGGTGGTAGATTTTCGCAGTGACTCATCCGGATTGGTACCACCTTACCTATTCCTGACGCCACAACGTCATGACGTGTTCCGGTTTGGAGGGTAAGGTAACCGGTAAACTTAATTTTGCTCGAGGCGTAACAACCGGGCCTCAGGTTGGCAACGCATCATTACCACCTATGGTGTCTCTAGGCGGCGTGAATTTCTTACCCTCAGGAAATCTGTCTGCTTGTTTGCCTTCCACTGTCATAAAAAAAGGTGAGTAGGACACTCACTACACAAAAAAAACATTTTAGTTATAAACTAACTAAATATTTAAATATTAAGTAATAACATTATAAGTTATTAAATCACCACACAAAATAAAACATAAAACAGTACATCATCTCATAAGTCGGTTTAAATTCTAATCATTAACTATTACTGACATTAATTCACAACGGACAAGCAAGAAATGACGTATGATAAACCTACTAAAGTAAAATATACGCTAATGGGCCGTAATGCTTATAGGGAATAGCGTACAGACTTTGTCCGTATTATACGTTAGAAGATGCCACAGATAAAGCAAAACGTTATTCTACAGAATAGTTAATCCAAGAATTGATATACGGAGAATAGAGCTCGTGAAACGCATGAGTTATAAATAAGATAAGAGTAAATGTAAGGGATAACTTTAGTACTGGTATAGCTATTTTCAGATAAAGACGATGTTGGTGAAATTGGGCCGTAGTAAACATTATGATCTTAATTATATCATGAAAGAGTAGCGATACTGCCATTTGTCATTAAATGCAGTAAGATTAAACATTTGATTAGCAGATTCTGCTAGCATTTTTTGTCTCTTTTAACTGATCTCTTACTCCTCTAAAAAAAGTATCTTCACGCCCATATCCCCGAAAAGGTTGGCAGAGGCACAACCAGGGTACCCACGACTAGCCGAAGATACTGAGTCCCATAATGTGATAGATGGCAAGCCTATCGCCAACCGGGCACGTTTCCAATCCCAACATTTTTTTTATTAGAAAATTGGAAAAATCCAATTTTCTTTTTGTTGGCCGACCCGGGATTCGAACCCGAGATCTCATGCAGTCAAGTCCAACACCCGAACCGCTTCACCACAGAGGCGATTACTCCTCTATTTCGAGGTAAATAAACATTTTCGTTTTGTGTACTCTATTTTTGTAAATAAAGCTTAACTTATATTACGTGAATTAGTAAATAAATAAATACTACTTAATAATTACTTACCGTCAACGTCGCCAACAGAATCGAGGGTCATGAAGTTATCCAAATCCACATCCATGCCTTCGTCGCCACTACCTTCCACCTTAGGGCTACTGGCACGCCTGGCAGATTGATTGGCCTTCTTCTATCATAGAAGAAAAAGTTGCATTAATTCTAATGAACTATGAAACATTTACTTACAAAATTTTGAGATGAATACACACATCTCAATATAACATTTAAATCAGTGGTATCGTGTTACCTTGAGATGGTCGATGGAACAGATGTGATGCTCGTATATCATGGGCGAGCGGAAGGTGATGCGACAGATGCGGCAGAAGGGCATGAGGAACCGCTTCATGGCGCGGTGCGTGTCGGTGAGGTTGTGGTCGTGGCGCGTGGTCCGGTGGTTGAGGCGGCAGACGAGACAGAAGGTGGTGCGCGCCGCCAGCTCTGCGCCAGCAGTAGCCTCCAGCTCGCGCTGCGCCGACCGCTGCGCCACGCGCATGCGCAGCAGCTGCACCTTGTGCCGCCGCGCCACACCCGACATCGCCGCGCGGTGCCCGCTCGACACCAAGTGCTTCGCGTACGCCTGCACCACCATACTATGTTATACCCCCAAGCGGTACCAGTTACCACTATCCGACCAACATTTATTTGAGATACCGACATGATGATCTTTATCACCCGATAGCACAAAAAACTTGATCATTTAGATTGCTATATACATTTATACTCAGAAGACCAAACAGACAGGAAGATATTACCAACCTTTTTTCAACATGTACAGATATTAATAAGAAATTTACATTTTCTACATCAACGAGCACTGGTTAGTAACTGGCATTCAAATTAAGAAGTTCAAATTAATCAAGTTAAAGAATGCAAAAGAAACACCACACACTACTTTTGACAAGTTATGGCAATAATATAAAAACCATCCAGAGCTTATTTTAGACTTATAACTTGATTTAGTTCAAATTATAGAACAAAATGCAAGTACTTTTAAAATAGCAGATTAAAAAAGATTGTATGAAATGTAGCCAAATGACACATTCTAATAAGTAAAAGGGCTATGAAGATTTTGGCTTACCTGTTGTTTGGCCATTTTGGTGTTGTTTTTCAAAATTGCATTCACTGATAATTCTTTCAAAAATGGATAGCTAATATTAATACAAATAAAAAATATTCTTTCTCCAATATCAAAGTGCTGTGTACAGTGAAAGGGACAATTTAAAAAAAGGTTGCATACTTTTCAAATCAGCAATTGTGAAAACCCTGTTACAGTTTGTTTACAAACAATTGTGTCAGAGTTTGGCTAGAGTATAGTCAACTTGATGTTGAATCAATATAATAGTTCACATTTGACATAATATGTAAATCTTAATGGATTTGCTATGGCAAATAAGATTTCCAAAACAACTGATTAAAAAAACTAAAAATTTTTTTCAAAATAAATAACACCATCAGTACTTTTGTAATGCAATGTTTCCCTTTAACTACAAATTTTTTGAAATAATACATACTTTCCCTCCTAATTTTCAAAATTTTTGATATCCTTAAGCCATATTTAGAGGAATAAAAATATTGTCTATGTTTAAACCAGGTTATTTATTACCCAAATTAGCTATTTCTATTCAGCCTGGAATTAAGTCATTCTTTGGAAACATATGTTGAAAGTTAAATAATATAATGTGTATATTTAAGTAAACATGTATATTGATTAAGAAACAGTTCTCACCCCAAATGAAGTACACTTCTCCTTGCAGTGTACACACGACAATTGGACATATGGTCGTGAAGGTGCTGTATCAGATGCAGCATCAGGTTCCTTGTCAGTGTCTTCCCCGCCCTCACCTCCTTCATCAGAAGCTTCTGCATCAACCTTTAAGCGTAAGCTTAGGTTTAGTTAATAGATTTTTGAAATATAACAAATTTGACAAGAATAATATTATTAAACTGAATTAGGTAATATTGACCAAAATCTATATATTAATACGCAGTGCCAAAACTTTGGACCCCTTTTTACGAAAATTGCGCAGACGCAGGAGCATAAAATTTGGCACATTTATAGTTTATGTGTAGAAGTGCAGAATGCATGCATTTGACACACACAAATATATTGATGATACCAATAAAAATCACAGATGGCGCATTAAAAAGTTTGGAAATAATTTAGTGGGTCTTGAGAAATGAAGATGAACAAGATATTAAAATTGATTATGGTAATTTCCACTAATGGGCGACCACTAGTATTAATAAAAATAATATCTACAAATCCCATGGATTATTTTGTCATTTATTTCGAAAGATCAAAAGCAAATACTTCCAAAAAATTTTACCTTTGGTGACTTGATCTTGGACTCTTTTTTCTCTTCAGAAGCTTCGTCTTTGTCTTCAGCATCCCAATCTTCTTCAGTGGAGGATGCTTCCTCTTCCTTGGACTTAATAGAGCTGTCAAGTGGTTGTTAAATTAAGCATGTGATTTTGATAATAATACAAAAAACATTACAAATAAAAAAAATTTAAATGACTATTGAACCAACCCCGGTTGCAATCTGCGGTCCATGACTGAAGTTTAGCTGGTTTTTTTAACCCAAAAAAAAACAATTCTTTTTTTATGTGTGATAAAAGTAGTGTCTGACCGAAAATTCAGTTTCACTCAGTTTTATTTAAAAATTTAATTCAAGCCTTCATTTTAGTTTCGCTTAAAATTGGAACACAGAATGTAGCTATAAACCGAGTTTTGGTCAGACAGTTATTATTCATAGCTTCGTCTTCTGTTGCATCGAAAATAATAAATAGTGATAATTTCTTTTGTGTAGCAACTTTCCTTGATTTTTTATATGATATCAACAATTTGCAGCATTCAATTTTTTTACCATCCATTTTACCTTTTATTTCAGGAATGTGTATTTGCTGAATGTCACACTCAATTGACTTCATCATCTATTACAATAAAGGATCATTTTCACATCCACATAGCTACAAATTATGGGCTATTTAACCATTCAGTCATCTGAATTGCTCAACCTCAATAAATTACATTTATCGTATCACCTGCACTATAATCCCAGAAATAAAACACAAAGATTTAGCATGAGTTGTGTGTGAATTACCTTCGGCCTTTAATAGATCTGAAGGCGCGCGTGTAGGGTACGGATCGTTCCCCGAAGCGCCTAGCGGAGAAGGAGGGTCGCGAGCGCGGGGCGCCGCGGAATGAGGCGCGCGAGCGCATCGTCCGTCCGCGGAAGGAACGGCGCGGGGCGCGCGGACGGACGGTGGCTCGCGGCGGGTCGCGGGGCGGACCCATCGCCTTGCGGTACTCTCGCGCCGGCGACCGTCTCCGATCCTCGCCCGTGAACGACCGCCGTTCACCGCCGTAACTGTCTTGTCTACTGCTATACGATCCTCCTCCTCCATAGTGCCCACCACCGTCGTGGCTACGTCTATCGCTCGACGAGCCCTGTACATAACTCTGTTTTTTGGAGGTTTTGGCGTTTTCCATAAGACATACAACTGTATTTAAAGATAAATATATTATTAGTCTCTCCTTCGGTCAATGTTCTAATAAAACATTAATCGTCTTTCTTTATCTAAGATAACATGATGAAGTTATTTGTGAGTTTGTTCTGAGTAATCTTCAGAACTGAATAAATCTCGAAAACTATTTTAGTGTTATGTAGCCTCTCTTTCATGATGGACATAGGCTATGAGAAATAAATCCAATTTGTAGTGGATGAAGCCATTGGTTACAGCTCGAGTTGATAAAACAAATATTTATACAGACATATAGTTCACAGGTGCAATCTATTTAGTTGTCACATTGTGTTTTTGGGGTATACATTCAATCGGAAAATAAAACATTGTATCAAATAAAAACTGGTAGGATCATTTTTGTATCTACTAAAGTAATTTCTTTTAAATCATAATTTAATTTCTGTATTTATTGTGTGATCACAAATTGGATCCTGTAATTATCTTGGTAAAATATCATAGATTAGTTACATCAGATTAGGTTGGAATATTCATTACATATCTTAATGTGTTTAGTTTTCTTTTTTATTTAAAATTTTCCATTCACCTTCCAAGGACATATTCCATTCTTTACACTTGTTCCTAACCTGTTTTTACAGTGCCAATAAACAGTATCAAAGCTTATAAATTATATTGTCTTGGAAGCATTCTCATTTTTTCTAAAATGTAGAAACGTTCTCAATTCTCCAGATATAATACAACAAACCTCATATTGATTTTTGATTTGTTAATGTCATTTTATTGTCATGTAAACGTCCTTTAAAACTAGAGTACTTTTGCTATATAAAATATTATGTAATTATCTCCTTAATTCTCAATTTTCATTACAGCCTGTAATCAGCATGATTTGATTTTTATAAAACATCTTGTACTTGGTATGTATGTAGTCACCTCAAACATTCTTTTTTTCATGAAAATATTGGTTCAATATTTTTTTTGCCTAATGTCTCCTAAATTCTCTTAAAAAAATATACTAACCTCAATTCTCATCCTCTTACGATCAGGTGATCCTGATCTTCCTCCATAGTCCCGGGTTGAGTAAGTTGTATCCTTAAAATACATGTTAAATTTAAAAGAACCTCAATAAGAATAATAACAATAATTGATAACAGAATGATAAAAAAGAGGGAATTATAAAAAAATACTGTCATAATTCAAAGCACTGATTTCATTATGGTAGGAATTTGTTGTTAAACTCCAAACATTGTGTTTAGTCATGTTTGAGAATGCATTCACCATACGATAATGCCACTAGTATTAATATCACAGCCTTGGGAAAACCTATGTTCAATAATTCACCATCACCATTGGCTGAGTTAATGATAACCACTTCATTGATCAAGTGGCTAGCGTAAACGCCTAACTACACCGACCAACCGCGAAGCTCAGGTTTGATTCCTGACGGGGGCAGCCATTTGTGTGATGAACATTTAAATATCTGCATTACCGGGTCTGGGTGTTCATTAAATTTATTCTAGTATCTATTTAATTATTTCCATGTATCAGTATTGTTGACTAACAACCATAATACAAGCATATAATTTGCTTTGTATGATTGCTTGAAAAAAAAAATTTATCCAGTGTAAGCTTAGTGTGTGGCTCCTCCGCTCCATTGGCTCACCTTCATCCTGTCTGCTATAACAACTCTAATCTAATCTAATTCCAATGCTATACATGGTAGGTACAAATCCTTAGATTTTGTCTGTGTTCACTGTTCTAACTGAACATAACCAAATCTAATACAGTTTGTGTTTTATAAAAACAATTTTTTTTTAAATACTCAAAAAGTATACGAGGGTAATTATTATCATAAAATACAAAAAAAAATCTTAATAAAATAGACATAACTAAAAAATTGAAGAGTGTTTAAGTTGGTTGTATTAAGAAAATATAGGAAATAATGTAATAGATGTTTATTGCTACTGATATTATGAATGTATGAATGAGTCATGTTTGAAGGAAATAATAGCCAGTTATCTTCATAGGTATCAACCATTAATTGATTTCAATAATAATGCTTATAAAGTACACTAACGATAAAAGATCATGGATGGAGCACTTAAAAGTTTTGAAACAAAGTAAGTAGTTGGTCTTGAGAAATGCAGATGGCATTCTTATTAACAAGATTAAAAATTTAGTATGGTTTAATTTCCACCAACAGGCGATCACTAGTAATAAATTAATAAGCAGTATTTCCTTACTGTGTGCAAAATCTGTCTGCCCTAAGGCAATTTCACAAGATAAACAATAAAATGCTGACTTTGTAAATTCTTGACCAGACTTCAAAATATGAATTATCAAATATGTGCTTATCTCCTTTTTGAAATGAGGTATACCTTAACAGTGGGTTCAACCTTAATTTGGGTTTGCGTGCCAAAAGTATATTCAAAAGTTTACATCATAATATCAAACTTAAATCAATTAACTTAAAACTTAGAATGATTCAAAACATATTCCGTCACATAAAAGTGAAAAGATAGTAGAATGTCGGCGTCTATTTAATTATGGATTAATGTGTATTTTGTTTATTGTTTAAATGCTATGTAAAGAAAAATAAATACACAGGTTACCAATTCCCATTAAAAATACCGATTTTTAATGGGAATTGGTATCGTTAGCAAGCCCTGATAATGACATCTCTACTTGTGGAAACCTGTCAACCTGTGTATTTATTTTTATCGGTGATATTTACCGGTAATTTTATAAAGATACCCAGGTGACGATAAAATCTAGTAACGATACTTGGTAATTTAACAATATTGTAGCGATACCTGGTAACTATATTTTTACCGTTACTTTTAAAAAAGTATCTTTATTTAAGGATCGCTAACGCTACATTGAATTCATATTTTAATTATTAGCTACGTTGCCATTCTGCCGACTTGCGAGAGTGCGCGCCGCGACACGTTGACACTTGCTTACTTACGTTTACGCGGATGTTGATTGGTTGATTTTGTTTAGTTCGAAGTAATAATTTTGCAAGATCGGTCGTATTTGTTTATTTGGTGTTTCACTACGTAATTGATGTATCTTTAGTAGGTATTGTGTTAAATACAATATGGGTCGTAAGAAGCAAAATCCTGTGTATAGATATTTTAGGGTATGTGTGCCTATTCGCGTCCACGCTCCAGTTCGCGTCCATTTCGTGGACACCGTTTAAAAAACCCTTAAAAATAAGTGTACTAACAAATTAGGGAAATTAAAAGTCGTTTCTGCCTATTATATACAATATATTAGGAACACACATACACAGACAAAAGAACTGTTCGGATATTTTTTTCTGTTTAAAAAAATAATTAATCTCAGCTATATAAAAAAGTTGTGTAAATATCCATAATTTCAGAAAAAAAAGAAAACCGGCGCGAGTTTCATACGTAATTTTTCAATGTTTTAAGTTTAATTAAGATTGTGTTTGTTCCTAGACCTTGAAAATGATTAAAAGAATAAAAATATTGATGATTATGATTGATTATTTTATTTTTTAGAGTTAAAATGAGGTGGACGCGAACTGGTATACCAATATTACGAATTAGTCAGTTTGCGTCCAAGGTGGACGCAAACTCATCTTTCTATTTCCAACTTGATCCTTTATTTTAATGTACCTAAAGAAATATGTCATAAGGATGGGGTTTTATTTTATTTTATATATTACCACTGTTATTATGCTTATTTAAATAGCCAATTTGCGTCCACTTAATTATGGTATTAGGTAAAGATATAGATGTCGAAATTTACCTGGACGCAAACTGGATGGACGGCTTATACTATATACCAGTTTGTGTCCACTTGTTTATTTAAATACTAAATCTTACGTAACCGTTTTATAAAATTTAATCAGACAGTTATAGATAGGAGGCAGTCGGTAGAGTGCATTATACTATCCCATCGCGACTAGTACTATAGGAAGAAGCGCATTTTTCTGCCTTCTTCCACTTATACACAAGCAGCTGTATGATAAATTTTAATTATGTAAAGACAATTAGGTAGGTATATATATTCATTATTCAGGCCATTATTTAGCCATTATTCCACAAAGAAGTTTACAAAGGTGCAACTAGGACACGCACGATTAGCCTAAGATACTAAGTTTCACAATGCGATAGGTGGCAAACTTATTGCCAACCGGGCACATGTTCTATCCCGGATGACAATGTTTTCATTAGAAAATGATTAAGATAAAGAGCATTTCAAGAATAAAAGAGCGAACACGACAGGTAATAATAGTTAGGAAAAAAATTGAAGGAAACTAAAAAAATTTGTGAAATGGACGTGCTTGATGTGAAATCTATAAAAAAAAATACTTACTACCTGCAGATCCAATAAAATCTACTAAATATTTTAAAATGTCTGTATTCTAGAATTAAGATATTTTGAATAAAAACAGAAAAATTATATGACCTAGTGGTGACCTGTCTGACATAAACAATCGATGATGTAATTTTGGGCTACAAATCATCTGAGATGCAAAAAGTGATGAACTACTTAATGTTGATTGGAAAGAAAAAGGCGTATCTACATTTGAATACGAAATGAAACCAAAATAGCAAATATGAAAGAGGTGTAGCCAGAACATATTCAAGAGTTTTAGTAGACGTAGTAGTGCTGGAATAAACAAATGAGTTTGTTTGTCCAGGTAGTGCTTTTAGCAGGGGTAGATAGTTTGATTGACATCATTCGTAGCAGTGAGATCCGAGAAAGAGTGGGATTAAAAAAGTGTTGGTACAATAATGAGTAAGGGCATGTTCCGTGGGTTTGTTAATGTTGTGAGAATGGCAGATGAAAGATTACCAGTACAGACATATATTGCGAAAGTGAATAGATTTTCTAAATTACCTGGGAAGACCTAAGTTGACTTTCCATGATCAATTTTAACCCATGGCCAACTCTTGTCACCACAATCTCCACGACCAGCTTTTTATTGTATGAAAAAATTAATTATTGTGAGGGAGCTAGTAACACTTGGTACTCTTCTCTGACAACCCAGCAAGGGACTAGGCGTGAACACGTGTTAAAACCCAATATTTCTATCAAATTTCTTAATAAAATCTCCCCTTAACCCCTTTATAAGTTGGTGGACGCAAACTGGTCCATGGGTGGATGCAATCTGGATTTTGTGGACGCAAACTGGTCAAATCGCCATATTTTGATTATTTTAATTATTAAAAAATAATCACTAGACATTTTGGCTAAAACTCAAACACTTTGGCTTAATCCTAAAATAGACTATACTCGGGCTGGGTTATAATATTAGTTAATTCAAAACTAGATCCAGAACATTTTTATATTTTAACTCAAACCTGCAAACTCCACTAAGTGGACGCGATCAGGCACAACGACCCTACATCCCACCAAAACCATAAATGTAAAAAAGGAGAGCCAAGTTCAATATAAAAAATATGCTTGCCTATGAACTCCTCCGCAACAAGAATGAAGATCTTAATGGGTGCCAAGTTCTATGCAAAATCCAAATCTAAACACGCGGCAGCGTGTCAAACCAAGTTCAAGCAAAGAACTGGCTAGCCAGCACCGAGTGTAATTTTACACGAACCACTTGGTGCCACTTTTGACCCTTTTATAACTCTAAATCTATTTAACGTACATACATAAAACTACGTGTGTTTAATCAAATCCATTAGGGCATCAAGAATCTCAAATTTCATAAAGCTAGCTCAAACGGTTATAAAGATATGAAGGTCTAAAAGTCGTAAATTTTAGTACCTACTGACTGACTGACTGACATTCCTATAGTAGCTAAACCTAACCTACTTCCAGGTGACCTAGAAGGATGAAATTTGGAATCCAGCTCGGTAACTATGTGTAAACGAAGGAAAAAATCGAAAAATTAAAAAATTTCAAAACTAACCCCATACGAAAAAAAACGCAAGAAAAAATTTGGTAACAAAATTATGTATTACCAGTAAAAGTATCAATTTGATTGATGGTAGCGTTATTAAGATTTACCGATATTTTTACCAGAATTACCGTTAACATTGTTTAACGTTATTTTTGAAATAACGTTAATGCTCCAAGGTAGATTTAACGATACCATTTTTTTACCGGTATTTCAAGCCCTGGTCATTATTGTTTGAATCAAGAAGCTATTTTACTAATGGAGGATACACTCCTAACAAAGACCTGTTGTCATTTTCAAATATTGTTTTTGTGCCACTCTTCTTGAGAGTCTTGTACACATATACATACATTGACGTTGGTGTTAAAGTGTTCATCTTAACATACATATCTTCACCCCAAGTCCCTTACTGAGTAGGCAAAGAGTATCGAGTGCCAAACCTCATAGTCCTAAGAGTCATGTGATATCAGTTAACCAAGTGAAAAGAAAAGACAGTTCAAAACAATTAGTGAGAGTTACAGGAGAGAGCACCTACCTTGGAAGTGATTTCTTTGGTACCTTGGAAATGATATCAGAGGGACTATTCAGTATCTTTTTAGTGATGATCACTGGGTAAAGTGTTCATCAAATAGCTGTTAAATGATGTATTTTGTATGTGCTATCTCTTTTGTATTTCTGTTGGGCATGGGACATAGCAAATATAAAAGAAGTCATGTGACAGCTATTTGATATACACTTTACCCAATGATCATCACTAATAAGATACAGAATCAGCCCTGTGGTCTATCATAAAAGTGTAACATCCAGTAGTAATATAGCTTTATGGTTTCAATGCTGTTCTACAAAAGCTTAAAATATGACATTTAAGGTCTAATTAAATAGGTTATTACAAATTATTGAAAATAATAACAGAAAACATAATTTTGTTGTCAAGTAAAGTGGCCAAATAAGAGAAAGAATGAGTAAACATTAACATTTCAAAGACATCTTCAACAGGATACCACTTCATGAAATTATCAAATGTGTCGATAAGTTATAATTACACTATTTAATCAGCTAAATATGACTTACTGATCTATACGGCTTTTTGTATGAATCATCCATCCTGTCACGACCAGAAGTGTATCTTGCACTGCTGCTGTTATAGCGAGAATCATTGTTATAGGATGAATATCCACCCCCACGTCCTCCACGGCCACCTTCGTAGCCACCACGACTGCTGCTTCCACGATAAGAGCCTCGGTAGTTTGACCGACCGCCATAGCTACCGCGTCCCCCATAACCTCTACCCCGAGAAGACATCTCGTAACCTGTACCAATATTAAACGCTGCTTAAAAATCATTAACGGAAATATGGAAAATGCGTAATCAACTAATAAATTGGCTGCCATAATAATATATTTCTAAGTTGTAACACGAATGTTCACTAATGTACCTACTAATCAGATACTTTTTTTGAATTGAAACCAAAAATACGTACAAAAACTTTTGATGGTGTTGGTGTACTGTGTAGTTTTAAAGTGATCCGATTCCTATTTTTGCTTCGAAAATCTTACATATAATACAATGCGTCGCAAACCCATGCGCCGGTATAAAATGGCGCCGGTCATGGATAAAACCTTGATTTTACATTTTCAAGATAACGTGATAATAAAGTTAAAATTTTAACTTACCGGTGATGAATCCAAAGAATTATTTATATAAATAATAATACGGCAAAAAAAATACGATTGTCACGAAAATTAAAGCCTATTGGTAAAAATTACTGACATGACTAATGACCATAAAGTACAAAGAGTATATAAATATACTACGTAATAAGAGGCAGGATTTCCATAGATACACAGCAAACCCGAATTTTGTATGAAGTTTAGCTTAAAGTGACACATGTCACTTGACCTAATATGGTGAAAAGGTATAATCCTTAAAATTTGAATGGACGTCTACAGGCATTCAGATATAAGGCAACCAGTGTCATATGATTTAGGCGAATAAAAATCATAGCAAACTTATTTTTTTATACTTTTTTATATGAAAGTTGCGCTAAACTGATAAAGTATATTAATAAATAGGAATAGAACAATGGGAGTTATGGCGCCATCGTGAATGAAGATGGTCGTATTTTTTCATAATTATTGAATTTCGTGTTTATATTGAGTGAGGTGGGAATTAGTTTAGTTTTGTTCAGTGAACGTGCACAAGTGAAATAATCATGAAGAAATTAGTGTATCGTGAATTTCCTCGCTGCCGCCAAATCTCCCAACGTGTGCTTGTGTAAAGTTACCACCGCTTTACTCAAGAGCCTGACGTGACTTTGTAAATAGTCACTAATGACTATGTAAGAATAATTAACGAAAGACATTTGACTAATGACGAAATAATTAATACGGAAAACGTGGCAGCATGGCCTAGAGGTCTTAGCCGGCCCCAGAAAGGGGCAAACCTCAGGGCAAACTAACTTAAAAAAAAGAAGTAGCCATCACTGCCATAGATAAATATGTATATGGGGCGTATTACATTGTCAATATTATCGTGATCCTAATATCGCAGTATCGCAAGTATTGAAAGGGGGCTATTACATTTGTCAATAATATCTATACAGTTGAATTTACTAGAGTGAAGTTGTGTTTCACATTCGATTAAAATTAAGTTAATCCGAATTCTACATAGATAATAATAGAAGTAATTGTAGAAAAACAGCTATAGCAATAATATTAGCATAAGGTGATTCGTTTTTCATACTAAATGTATTTCACTTTCTTAAATGTCCTATGTTAATTTTAAACTCATTATGACTTAAAGTAGGCCTTATTCGTGGTACTACTTTCGCAACATCAAATATAATTCAATTTAATAAGCTAATAGTATATTATTTCACTGTGATAAAATGAGCTAAATTTACGTATGTGTTAGTGCAAATACGTTTATATGTGTGAGTTATACGACTAGAGTGTGTGCGTGCGACGTTGCCAAACCTCGCCTCAACTCACAGACTCACAGTAATCGAGACGTTGCCGCTTTGTGCGGTACAAATGCGCCGTGCAAAACTTATTTTTTATGAGTTTTGGAATTGCACTCAGTGATACCAATTTCTAAAGTGTTACATTTTTAGCAAAATATGACAGTAATGTTGATATCTGACAATATGTAAAATGTTACATTTTTCCATAACATTATGTGGTTATGCTAACGATTATTATCTTAAACAAATACATTAAATTGTTAATATGTAATTAACAGTCATCATGTGGGTCCTAAAATACGAAACGATTTTCGTGTGAATTATAGGAATGGATTTAAGCATTCATTAGGAAAGTGTAAGTGTAGATAGTTTTAGTCAAGCGAAGCCGAGGTCCAGGATGTTTGCTTGTATAATTACAGAGAATACAGATTCAATTGCTCTACTAAGCTAATAATTAGCTAACAATTAACTAATTATTAGAATACAAATAAGTTTTAAATTTCCAACAAGTTGAATGTTTTAAATGACAGAAACATGGCAGAAATATTAATTCGAATATAAGTACTCGTGGTTTTCAAGTCACATAATTAATTT